>JASDQU010752065.1:72561-86876 GCA_032191745.1 Picea mariana
AAACGTGTCAACCAACTGATATATGTGTCTAGTACAAAAAGGGGTTCCATCGACTACTCAATCCTCATGTTGATGGTAAAACAAAATGGCCTGAGCCACTTTCCTGAGAAGTCGACAAAAGGGGTGGGAAACACCTTCAGAGTGTCACAACATGTGCTTGGGCATATCCTGGTCTGGCATGCAGGGGGCTCCCATGGTCATCCCCTCCAGGTTACGCCGGACACGACATAGTTCCTCAGTGCTACCACCTCCTTCCCCTCCCAACAACTCCCCATTGATACTATGGTGAAGTTGTTGGCCCCATCCTTCTGGACACTCCAATCCTACCTCTGCAAAACATGAAATTTTGTTAGTATGCAACCACCAAAAAAAATCATGTATGCCAAAATACCAAAAAAAATGGAAACATAAAAAAACTCAAAAACACATTTACCTATGGGGCCCCATGCCTCACCTGGGGGAAGTGGAAACTCTAGATCTTGGCGGAATTCCATCCCTGCATAGGGGAAATCTTCAATGCTCACAATTTGGCGACGTCGCCAGATGGTAAACCGAATCCCATAATGATCTTGATGTTGTCCCCTTGGTAACCTAGACATGAAGTCATCTGAAAACATCATCCATGGGTATGAAGGCATGGGATCACCCATCACTATCTAGGGCCTCAACTGAGGTACCCGTTCTAGAAATATAGTCACCATGAGGGAGCCATACTCGAACTTCTTCTATTTCCCTCTCTTGTAGTGAATCAATTGGGATTTCATATTCTCAAGGACTCCCTTGCACCAATTGAAGATGGTAGAATCTAGGCACATTAGAGATCCTTGAATGTGCATCTTGGATGCCAAATGAGGGGTTGTTGATTCTGAGGCTCAGGTGACACAGAAGAGGATGGTCTTGAGAGGTACATCCACAATATCTTGAATGGGGATCTGGCCTCTCGTCCTATGTGAACCAACCCGACAAAATTCCTCAATAAAACCCATGACTGGCTACTCATCTGGCCTTGGTGAATAATCGACTTGCCATGGTAATCCTCTCTAAGATAGTCCATTGCAAAAATATACAACATCTATGTCCACCTGTAGCACCTTTCCTTGAATGATGACATAGTCTTGGTCAAGATACCAGTACCGGACCAATTGGTCTAGTAAATATTTGTGGGAGCCCAACAGTGGGCAACGAAAGAACTTAAAGAGCCCACACTCCTGGAGAGCTGCTAAAATCATATTGTCCCCTTGTGTGCCATATTCATCTGCCTCATGGACCCGTTCCTTCCATTCAATCATCTTTAACTAAATTTTGTGCATCTAGAAGACAAAGAACACAGACACCCATTAGTAAAAAATGCCCAAAACCATTGTCTTCTAGCTAAAACCATCACCTAAGGGTGCATGAACGATTTACGCAAGGAATTTCCATGGTTCTTGATCAACGCTCTAATAGTGTCATGCAAGGCCCCGCATATTATGAGGAAAATATCTCTATGGCTAGGGTAAACCACAACAGATGGAAATGACTGCAGAAATCAACTTTATCCCAACAACAAACTATATAAACCAATGTGCAAGCTAGATAAGAAAGAGGCCCACCTCGTACAGATGTTTGATGAAGTCCGTCATTGAGCACTTCGACCCAAAGCTATATACCTACGACAAGTTCTCAACAAACAAGCAAAGAAAGCATATGGTAGTAATGTAAAAGGTTAGCACATTAGATAGCATAATCCATTAATCTACATAACAAATATGCCCATGGATATTAACTCAATATATTTGCAAGATATCAATTAGACGGGAAAAGAGTATTTCTATTAATAAATGATCAACATGAGTGAAAATATTACAGACTGTCGTGTCGGCACGGTTCGAAACCAACAAAACTAGGTTCGTTCCAGTTGGGACTCCATCACTTAAATCCTCCACCAAAGGCAAGCTCATAAGAGAGAAATAATGAGGTTCTCAATAAAATAAGGGAATATCTTAGGGGTTGAACACTATGTTCAGACTTAAAGGACAAAGGGATATAGACTCACTATGAAGTAAATCATTTCTCCAGAGTAATTTATGCATCTATTGGACCGTCGATCCCTGTGATCGACAATTCTTAACCTGCAACTAAGAATATCGATGTCGGAATGTATTCTTCCTTTATGGGTACTTTCGAATTCATGACACCGAGTCACCACATCTATGCCATGTCTAGTAGGCCCTTCTCAACAGGGAGGTCCATTCCTTTCCACACTTCTTATTTTAGTGACCCGTGGACCCTACCTTCCCCGACTTCATCTTGTGAAGGTTAGTTGCATGCTGGAATGGCCATGCTGCTATCAACAATAGAGACTGTGTATCAAGTTGTTCTAGACTCTTCCACCGATCCCGATCGTGTTCCCTCGTTGACGGACGAGGAGGATCATGTTCTTAGGCCCGTGTGGGCCACTTTATTGTCTTGTTCACACGATTTCCTCAATGGGACTTTTCCTTCGGATGAATCCATCATCGAAGCCATGAATGGTTCTGACAAACCTTGGGATGATATGCATCACCCCTCTTATTTTATCCCAGATCTTGAAAGAATCGAACAAGAGGACTTTCGATCTACTTTGAGTGAGATAGTCGGTCACACCATAGTTCCACTTAATACGCACGACATTTATGTCAAAGGAAACATGGTGAGTATTTCTCCTACCATCACGATCGACATCTCTCGTACCCCTAGCAAGGTTGAAAACTTAAATATCGGTGCAGATTGTTTTCCAGAAAAAATCTTGATCTACACCGAACTCTTCAAGGAATTATGAGATGTATTTTCTTGGTCATATGAAGAGATTCCAGGAATCAACCCTCGTGTTGTTGAACATGAGATTAGAACTTATCTGGATGCTAAACCTGTTTGACAACGTCTTAGAGCTGTAAATCCCCGGAAGGCCCCTGCTATTAAGGCATAGGTGGAGAAGATACTTAATGTTGTCTTCATCTACCTGGCTCCCTTGACTGAATGGGCATCCAACCCCGTTATTGTGGATAAGAAGCAAGGAACCATCCATGTATGTATGGAATTTTATGACCTGAACAAGGCCTTTTCTAAAGACAACTTTCTGACACCTTTCATCGATCAGATTCTCGACAAGTGTGTGGGAAGCGAAGTATTTTATTTTATGGATGGATTTTCAGTGTATAACCAAATCCAAATAAAACCTGAGGATCAACACAAGACGACATTTATTTGTCCTTGGGGTACTTTTGCTTACCGGAAAATGCCTTTCGGCCTTAAAAACATAGGAACAACCTTTCAATGTGTCATGACTTTTGTTTTTCATGATATTAAACACATAGTTGAAGCTTACCTTGATGATCTTGCTGCTCACTCTTGCAAGAGAGCGGATCACGCTACGCACCTTCAACTTGTTTTTGAAATATGTTGTTACTATAGAATCTGGTTGAACCCTCACAAGTGCATCTTTTGTGTTAAGTCTGGTCGTCTTTTGGGTTTTCTAGTTTCTGAGACTGGGATCATGGTAGATCCACTAAAGGTTGAGGCAATACTTTGGTTTCCTCCCTTGCACATGATTAGACAACTTCATGGTTTATAGGGGAAAGCTAACTTTCTTTGTCGATTTATAGTAAATTATGCCAATATCACTAAGGTTTTCATGTGTCTCTTGAAGAAGGACACCACTTTTATCTGGGATGAGCGAGCCCAAGAGTCCTTTGATGCTTTGAAGAAAGCTTTGGTGTCGGTTCCTTTGTTGAAGGCTCCTGACTATAGTATAGATAACTTGCTTTATATCATCGTGTCTGAGGATACAATTGGTATGGTTGTGGTTCAGGAGGATGATGATCTCCATGAGCATGTCATCTACTGTATTAGTCGAACTTTAGACGGTCCTGAACTTAATTAATCTCACATCGAAAAGCTAGCTTTGCCTGTCGTTCATGCGGTCCAACGTTTGCGTCACTATATATTACTTTGCAAGACTATGGTGATTGTTGATTTCAATCCATTTCAATACGTCCTTACCAGACATATCATAGGGGGGAAGTATAATAAATGGATTGTCATTTTACAAGAATTTGATCTCGATTTTACTTCTGGGAAATACAAGAAATCCCTAGTCTTAATGGAGTTAATATCTGATTTCCCACAATTAGATGAGCATGTTATCCATGTTGATTTGTTTGCAGAAAAACACATTTTTCTTGTCTCATCGTCCAACCCCTGGTATGGAGAGATTGTTCTCTACCTCCAAACCTTGAAGTTCCCTCAGCATCTCTCACAAGATGACCGACAACATGTAAAGTACCAAGCTAAGAAATATACTATAGTTAGTGGCACTTTGTATCATCGAGGAATAGACAATATCTTGCGTCTTTGTTTAACTCACAAAGAGGTTGATTCTGTCCTGAACGATTGCCACAGTGGGGCCTGTGGTGGTCACTATCCGAGCTTGCGACAACCCAAAAAAATTTGTGAGCCGATTATTTATGGCCTACTATCTTTAAAGATTGTATCGAAGCAGTTAAGAAGTGTCACCCCTACAGGTGTTCACTCCAAAAATGCACTCGCATCCAGCACCTCTTCACCAAGTCATTACCGTCGGTCCCTTCACCAAGTGCGAGGTGGACTTCGTGGATTGAAACCCAACTTCGGCTAGGGGGTATCAGCACATTATCGTGGTCATTAACTACTTTACTAAGTGAGTCTAGGCCATGCCTACTATTAAATCTGATGGGAATACTGTATCCTTCTTTCTACTCAATCAAATAATTGCCTTGTTCAGTATCCCGAGTGATATTGTCACTGATCATGGCAGTCACTTTCGGAACGAAATGATGGAAGAAATAGCAGTTAAGTGGGGGTTTAGACATGGTCATTCTTCTCCTTATTACCCCTAGGAAAATGGACAAGTAGAGGCCGTCAACAAGTCTCTCAAGACCATTTTGCAAAAAACTGTCAGTTAGAGCAATTCCAACTAGCACATCATGCTATATCCCGCACTTTGGGCATACTGAACCTCGGCCAAGACTGCCACTAGATTTTCCCCTTTCCAGTTAGTACACAGTGTGGAGTCGATTTTACCTAATGAATTTGAAATCCCTTCTCTTAATTTGGCAGTCGTGCTCCTACCTGATACTTCTAATCTAGAGCGATGCCTTGTACACCTAGAGAGTCTTGATGAGCAACGTCGAGACGACTCTATGACTATCGAGGTGAACAAAAGACATGTCAAGGTCTAGTATGATAAGTCTGTCTATCCTCAATTGTACGCTGAGGGTTACTTGGTCCTCTTATATGATCAAGCCAAAGAACCACTAGGAGCAGGCAAGTTTAAGCCCATGTGGCACGGTCCTTACATCGTGCGACATGTTTTAGAAAAAGGAGCCTATGAGTTGGAATATTATGAAGGGAATAGGTTGGTCGAGCCTAGAAATGGGATCTACTTGAAAAGATACTATGCTTGAGCCCTGGGATTGGGTAGAACTCTTTGTATACTAATGTAATTTAGTTTTCCTTTCTTTTCTTCTTCGGGTTGCTTATCGAGTTTTCACTTGGTTGACAGATGTCAATGGAGTCTTCGGTCTACATAGGATTTGCAGATGGACCCAGTCATCATACATAGAACTTGGCTTCCACCGATTGGGTGGTTTACTCACCCAAGGGTCTACTCGTGTCTTCAGGTGGCATATTCCTAGGGCCATCCACGAACAATATGGATGAATATAGCGTCGTTATATAACTTTTGAGCGATGCTATCTCACATGGTATTCGTTCTTTAGAAGTTTGCCTGGATTCCCAATTAGTAGTATGTTAGCTGAACAACAGTTACCATGTGCATGATCCTACTTTACTCCGACGATTCCTATGGGTACGTTTTTTAGAACGACAGTTTGATTTTATTACATATTATCATATTCCTAGGAGTTCTAATCATGTATTTGATGCTTATACTAATTTTTTTTTATATTGGCATTTGTCACATAATTAAAATCAAATAAAACCATCTCATCAATGTACACATTGTAAATATAAGTAAAGTCGAAGATCCCTTTTATATATATTTCAAAAAATGTGGTGTTTATAGTACAAAATTGGGGCTAATGTCCTCAATACACATATACAACCGGTACTAAAATATCCACAAAATCTATGCCTATGGCACCAGATGAGTGTCATGGTAACAAACTATGACATTTACAAGACGCCGAAAGAGTCACACCCATACGCTGGGTACACCAACCACCTGTCATTGCATGGCTTCAGGCATATACTCTACCTGAACCATGGGAATCTTGTGAGTCAAACACAATAGGTTGGCTTGCACATTTTGTAGGACTCTCTCAGCTTCTTCTCCCACCACCTCATCTCCCCAGTTCCTCCGTCGATGTTGAGGAAACCCTTCCGGTCGTCACGAACCCACATTTACATTACACACGTGTCCAGTTAATACTTAAGCACCATCCAAAAATATTTTTGTTCTATTATACAAAAACACAAACAAAATGAAATATGTAAAAATCATTTGACATACCTATGTTTCCGTAGGCGATCCTTCGTGGGAGTGGCATGTCTGGATCTCCTCGGAATTCTATCCCTGCATAGGGATAGTCATATAGGGAAATGACTTGTCGCTTCCACCAGTAGGAGAAATCCTTGTTGTAGGGTGTCGACACCCTACCTCCCCCCTGCTGCCTCATTACCTTGGTCCACTGTGCCATGGCTAGATCATGAGGTCCTCTTAGAAGAATATCAACTCTAGGTCCCAAACCTGGAACCCGCTCGAAAAAGAAATTGCATAGGATAGAGGCAAACCCAAAGTTTCTCTTACACCTGTTTTCACTCTATCAACTAGCTCTTCATATTCTCCAGTAGTGAGGTACACCAGTCATATACTGTGGGTCTCATACACTGCACTACATAGAACATGAGCGGCTCGATGCCTGGTGCAATGAGGCCAAACTTGTGATCCTGGTCAATACAAGGATGATAATCTTTAGGCTAATATTGTTTATTGCCCAGATAGGGATTTGACTACCTACCTTAGGAGTCCCTGCTACACAGTGGGCATTGATGTGTTCCTTTATTTTCATTCCGCTCCCTACTCCCCGTGATTTGAGGTTTACAACCTCTCCATGGCGTGATAGACCAGTCAAAAAGTAAATTTCCTCTATTTCAATTCTCAATGGTTGCCCATCGAGATTGAAGCTTTCACTCTCAGGGTCCCAATAACCCACAAGCATCTCGAGCAACCTCACCTGGGCTCTCATTTCTTTGAGCGCCCAAAATTTATATAAGCCACATCGCTTTAATGCCATTTGGGCCCCCGAATCTTGATCTACAGTAGCATCAACCTCCTCGTGCTCTCTTTCTCTCCATTCAAGAACCATCCTGCAAAGGACAAATCAAAAATTGAGTTAGAACCCTTGAATTTCTTTGTTTGTGTGTCTTGACGTGAGCTACTTAGTTGACAGTCGCATATAGGGCTGGATATATGCATCCTGAAGTTGAAACAGGTGTGTATAACTCATCGTATATGCAACCTAATTAAAGACAGCCCACATACACCGAAATTCACATTTTGCACCCTCAATAACAAAAAAATTGAAACCTAATTCAAATATTTGATCCACTAAAATTAAAGAGGAAGGGAAGTAGATTTACCTGATCCAGACGGTTGCTAATTTCATTGCTTGATGCTCCCATAATCGTCATTTGAATCTCGGATGTATTTTGGTCCAATTTGCACTATTTGGGTAAAAAATCAAAATGGTATAGTAATTTTTTGTTTTGTTACTATTTATAAACTATTTTTACCCACTTTCTATAGTTTTAAGCCATTTTTTTACCTAACAGACTAATACAAGGGTGGATCAAGTTGATTTTTTGCAGTTTAGCCAGGGATTCTTGCAGATTTCAAAGTTATGTTGGTCGTTCATCACCACGGGAAGGTATTTTCATTACCCCGCATATAGGATAGGTATCCACTCCATTATGCATTTTCGTATTATCCTATAACTATCACTCTTTATGCCCTAGGTACGAACCCATTTTTTGCGACATAGAACCTTCCATCTGCTAAGTCGTTTCGTTATCAAGTAGTAGAGACTTACCGAACATGGGTTCCCTAGTTAGATCCCCTACCGCATTTGGTGCCCATGTAGAGATTTTTTCATAGGACTGAGAGTCCCTCATAGCATGTTCATGACTTGACGCTGAGCCTCATTTCTCACTCATAAACATGCGGCCCTATCCCCCAAGTACTCCCAAATGATTTTAATTTAATATATTTTCCAACCCGTCTTTAAAAATCCAAAAGATTGTCAATTGATTTGTCCCTTTCACACTCGTTAAATTGGACTTGAAAGGTCGTGAGTCTTAGTTAAGCTCTTTTCCGACTCGTTATCAAAAAGTGAAAATATTGACAGGTGAACTTGTCTCTTTTACACTCGTAAATTGGATTTGAAAAGACATTTATTTGGCACAAGTTTATCCCTTTTTCACACCAAATAGACTAAAAGACATAAAAAGGACATTTTTTGGCATTAAGTTGTGATTGCATCTCATGCCCTTGCTTGCGGTATTGAGCCTATAGCCGGTTCTAGCTTTGCGTTATAAACCATTTGCCTCAACAGTTTTTCATCCTCAACCAAGCAGAGCCTTGTTTATATCCTTCGTAATTTGACACCCTATACCTAGGAGGGAACATTCCTCTGAGTGTCCATCTCCCACATGCATTTCCCTGCATTGAGCATAAGTATGTTCCACTACTGGAACTATTTTTTCTTACTTGCGACACTCGTTTCCTCCTCTGTATCATAACATTCATTTGTATATGAAAAAACAGAAAATGATGGGCGGGAAGGGAGTATTATCTTGTATTCTCAGCAGTTGTGTCACCTTTGAATAGGGCACAAAGTTATTGAGTCCATTCATCATAATAATTTTTGGATTAGAATGGCCGTAGGAAGCTGAGCTCATTATAGAGTCTTCTCTATCACCTGGTTACTCTTCCAGTCCCTATCGAGAATTTCTTTGATGCTTCCTTCATCTCATGGTTTCATCATCGGTTCTATGCTGTCGAAGTCCTCCATATGTCTCATGCTCTTGCTCAAAGGAAGCCTATCAACCTGTGTCAGCCACTCCTCAGAACTCTTGACTTTGCATGTCGGTCATACCCTCAGTTTGTCTCAGAATCACATGATACTATAGTCATATCATGCACCCTGGCCCTACTTTCATCATTGGTAGGTAACCTTGAACCCAATAGTCGACATTTCATCATTGGTCGTTGAATGGGTGGTTTCCCTTGTGTTCGACGACAAGACATCTATTCACACATTGGGATTCATGCAATGTATTGGATGACATTAGCCTTATTGGTGGTTTCCTCGCCTTTGTCAATAGTTTTTATCATTGACTGCTATTCAGTGGGTCTTTTTCATGTACCTCTTACACTTGGCACACAGGAAAGATGCACAGGGTCGTTGGTTCGTGAACATGTTCTTCTTCTAATTTCACCAAATCATGAAGCTCCTGCTTTGTACCTCATGCTGACTGATGAGAGATGCCTTAATGCTCTCCTTTCAGCGGGTCTCTTTCCATCGAATTCAACCCATTTATTCTGGAAACAGGACCTAGAGTCTTATGAGTACCTTGAGGCTTGCAGTCATCAGTGGCAGGCTCTCTCACCATTGATAGTTGGGAATACATCAATGTCTCCTGATTGATGGATTCTTCAGGTGTTCGACACCGACTCTTTTATTCACACTTGTAAGAATGTACTCGATGCATTGATACCTAATTTCATTATCAGTAGGTTGTCTCGCGTTTGTTAACGGTATACCTCAATGACCAGTCATCAAACGATGTCTCATTGTGTTCGACCTCAAATCCTTTATTCACATGATGTGGACTTGCACCCTTGGTGGATTGTGTAGAAGACTTGAAGACATCACTATGTCACCACAGCTTTCCGGAGTTGTTTCTTCCTTTTCATTGGACTAGTACCTATATGACTTCAGTGATCATGGGAGATCATATTGTACTCCATGGCATATAGATATCTTCAGATTGGTTTTGAGACTAGTTCTATTGGGCCTTGTTCGTGACTATGACAACTATTGGAATGTAACTGCATTTGTATTTACCTATTCATGACCACAGACACTTGTTTGGTATATTTTCACATGGATATGCAGTGTAATTTTATTGGCGGCCATGTATGCAAAGTCAATGCAGAATGTAATGAGCAACTAGTTCGTCCAGCTGGTTCCCTACCACTCCACTTCTGGGTTGTTTATAATGTATTTTGGCCATTTCAAATACTCATATGATCTCACACATTAGGGGGCATTTGTTATAGCAAGATTTGCCTCACCTTATGGAATCTTGCACATAGGACCTTATTCCACTTCCCTATGCAGACTTATCTTCCCTGTTGATAAAATCCATAGACAAAATAAATAATTTTCCACATGTACGCATCTTTCACACTATATAGCATGCGTATACGCAAGCTTCTCCACTACAACTCACGTACATCGAGATTTGTGACAGAAAATAAAAATTAAATGTCAAGTTTCCATGTCACGACAGGATATCTCTGATCCTTGGCCTTCCATATACTGGAAACGTTCCAACTCGGCCCTTCAGTTCCATTTTGAAGGCTATAAATGGGCCAATTCCAAGATATGGAAAATGAGAAAGAATTCAACTTTGAGAGAAAAGTTACTCTGGAGAAATTATTTACTTCATATTGAGTCTAAATCCCTTTGTCCTTTAAGTCTAAACACAGTGTTCATCCCCCAAGCTCTTACCTTATTTGATTGAGAACCTCATTGTTTCTCTCTTATGAGCTTTCCTTTGGTGGAGGATTGAAGTGGTGGAGGCCCAGCTAGAAGGAACTTAGTTTCTCAGTTTCGAATCGTGTCGACATGGAAATCTGTAATATTTTCACTTATGTTGATGGGTCAACAAACTAGCAAAGGATGCTTATGATTCTTTCTTAACAATCAAAGGTAAGATGACAGCTACCATGGGACCATTAAACATAGACAAGGGAATGATTTCAACTCATAGGCATAGAAAAAGATAAAAGAGAGTCTGATAATAACAGTGAAAGAAGCTTGCAGGATTAATATATTAAAAAAAGTGTCTTTTTTACAATAAAAGTGGATTATAGAACTCAAAATCGAAACTCTTGTTCATCAAATGTTTTGGGCTTTATAGCCCTTTACAAATAGTTTCAAGATCCTAGATTACTGGATCGAATTTTGCCTAAAATAGAAAATCAATAACTAGCCCAAGAAAGTAGGCAAAGATCCTATAAACTAGGTCAATTCAAATTCTCAAATGATCTTTATGTTCTTCAGATTCTTTGGCAAGTGTAGTGAGCCTTCCGAGGCTGCTAGATCTCATGTGATATGGGAGGATTCGAACATGACACCTGTTGACAGTCAAACAACTTCATATCCTTGAAAATAGCTACATGTTTTTTACCTTTCTATCTTATAGAGCAGCTCCAAAACCAAAACAAACTCTTGATAAGGATGTCATTAATTATCTTCCATCGATTGGAACCATTTCTGAGGCTTTTGGACAAGGAAAACTTGGACCTGTGCAAAAACATTAACTTTCTTCCTTATCAGTGCTTTCGGTAGTTAGAGTAGATAGAATTCAGACCAATTAGCTACTGAAAGCTCTGCTTTCAGTGGCTAATGAACAATCGATATGTTCGCCTAAGCCACCGAAACCTGAGATTATCAAAATTTCAAAAATACCCTTTTTCTTAGCTCAAAAATGCCTTAGGAATGATCTTTTTAGGCTTCTGCATCTTGCTCAAAGATTGTAGGGTTACTGGTTGCCTCTGGTTCATTGCACTAAACTGCCACCTCTACTAGGGTCTCAAGAGAAGCATGTGTCTGAGCCTGGTGTTTTGAAGACATAGCTTGTTTCCTCAAAGCCCTGACCTTTTTCTTCAATCCCTGAGCTACTCTCCATAAGCTATTGTAGTCTTTTACAATCTTGTCCTTCTTTTTCTTCTCCTTTATGCTTTCATGGGCCAATCTTTCCAAGGATGAGTTGCTTTATGAAAATTTCTTTGACAGGGTTTCATACATGGTTTTAATTACCCTTTCTAGCACTTCCTACTCGGCTAACTTCTTCTTAAGATTCTTGATTTCCTTTAATTTACTCTGCTTCACTCATTTGCTAGATGAGGCATCTGCAATTTGTGGTTCTTGTTCTTCTTGAGGTGTAGGTGATGGAAGGTCTTCATAACTTGATGTGTATATATCCACAAAAACAAAATTTTCATGCCCTGTGGTAATTGAATCCTCATGCCCTATTTCAATCTGGTGCTCTTCATCCTCCGAGTCTGTGTAAGGAATATTAAGAATGTTTTTGTTCACTGGGGATTCTTTGGCCTTTTCTTTTTCACTGTTGAAATTTAATTTCTTCTTATTTTTTTCAAGCTTAGAGGAAGGAGAGGGTTGATTAACTGGAGCTGGAAGGATAGCTCTCCTCCTCCTCTTTCCACTTCTGGGAGTAGAAGACTTCTTGGAATGAGGACTCTTTTTACCTTCTGGCTAAACCTCAGTCTGGAAATCATTCTAGAACAAGAAGTAATTCCACTCTTTGCCTCTCCTTTGCAACAACTCACACACCAAAATTTTAATCAGACTATGGTGGGATAATCTACCTGCAACTTTATTGGGCTTGGCCTTGACTTGATGAGCCATTTTGGATAAACTTTTGTGGATAAAATAGGGAAGATTGAGTGGGTTTCTACCAGTCAAATGATTTATGAGTTTAAAATGGTAAATCATCACTCTGTTATATCACCCTTCACAAGTTATATAAACCATTATGGCTTTTAGTAAGTGCTACCATTTCTCTTCAAGGAAAGACACAGGAATGTCTTTCTTCCATATCAAACCCCTATGTTCTAGTTTCAAATAAGACCTAAATTCAACATTCTTAGTGACAGTAGTTTTAAACCATTTTTCTCCAATCCTGGGAAGCTCTGTCACTTCAGCTATGAGGGCTTCATCTATCTCGAATTCATCTCGACCTATGATTGCTTTCTTTCCATCGAAATTGAGGGCAAAGGCCTCTACCACCTGCTGATGAGAGCTCTGTAATTCTTTGCAAAAATTATAACACCCTGCATCCCTGATCAATTGACATACCTCTGGGTGCGATTCCAAGTAACTGATGTTGTCGAGCTCTTTCCTCAGGGTTGATGCTCTTTTCTTCATTTTCCGTAATGCTTCCACACACCTGTGATCGAAGGAACGAATTTTGGGGGAGAGTTACATAGCGTAGAGTTAGGGAGAGTCGGCTCATCTATGACAAAAATGAGAAAACTAAGGTGAGCTTTAGAACATGGCACTGATTACAAGGGATGCGACAGAACGGTTGGTGATTTCCAGCAGTCATAGTTGATAACTATAATGATGGAGGGTACGTAAGCATATGGCTTGATGATACAACGATCTGAAAAGATTCTCTTATATCATATAGAGATCAGCTTCTGGTCGTGAACGATTCGTTCTCCTATCTTTTCTGCGGCTTATTGCAATTATAAAACTTCGAACCCGACAGTTGAAATGTGTGAAAGGACGTGCTGACTCTTTCCTCACTTCCGTGATTTTGGTGGCTAAAATAGCCCTGAATTCCTTTGTTTAAGCTACCGAAAGCTAAGGATTTCGGTGGCTAATGAACAATCTAAATGTTCGCCTAAGCCACCGAAACCTGAAATTTGAATTAGATCAAATAAAAACTAAACAAAAGTTTGTTTAAACTTTATTACATGCGTAAAGATTTGAGAAATGAGCTTTAAAAGAAAAAAATTTAAAAGCACCTTTTTTTTTAAAAGACATCCTATCACCTAAAATGAAAAATCTCAATTGATTTATTTGAGGAGATAACATTGGCTCCTAATGGGGGTGAAAGCCTCCCTGTGAGGTTTCAAGAACCACAGTATCAATGCCTTTCCTGAAAAACGAAAATTCAAATCTATCTACTAGTGTTTCCATTGGGCATGGAGTTATTTTGCAAAAACAAAAACTGAAAATAAAAATTATAATGACAAGGCTTTGAAGCCTTAGGTAAAATAGAGTTTTTGAAAATGCCCATTGACTAGGCCACCAAACATTTCTTCACCTTCCAGACTTTGCAAAATGAAGGTGTTGTTATGTTTTACTTGAGTTATCATGAAAGGACCGGTCCACAGAGAATCAAACTTGTTGTCCTTGCCTTTATCTTGTCTGAGGGCATCTCATTTCAGAACCCAGTCACCAACCTGAAAGTCATCC
>JASDQU010752065.1:92575-123071 GCA_032191745.1 Picea mariana
CCTTACAGGAAATATCTTGTAAAATATCTCCAAGAATGGACAAACTGGTATGAGTATGGAAACAACTCTCTACAGGCTCAGTTGGTGAAGAATTCAAAGAAGAGGAAGAGTCCTCTTCTTGGAGATATTCTACAACTTCTTCTCCTAAGTTGGATATAGTAACATGCTCAGAAATAGAATCTATAACATCAGAGGAAATTGAAGGCTCATCACCCTTCAAGCTTTATGACACAATTTCAATTTTCCGAGAACTAGAAGTTTCAGCAGAAGGGGATTCGACAAGAGGTTCTCTAGATACAAAAGAAAAAGTGTTTCTTGAAATACCTGGTTTAGATACTCTTGCAGATCTGGAAGTTTGTCTTTGCAATGATTTTCCACTTTTGATGATCTTCTCAGGATCTGGAACTGGTGCTGCTAGTGGTCTTTCTTGGTTTGCCATGGTATGAGCCCTTCTCGGAGCCACTTCGTTCCAATGGAGTCGCCAGATACATGGTTACAAACGAAAATGTGTCCAAACTCTGTCTATCATCAAAGTTGGATCTTGTCATCTCCCAAGGAAGCTGAGCTTCAGTCTCCTTTCCCCGGAAACGACGCCAATTTGTTATCACTCCAGGAAACTCTCCTAGGTTGTATCTCAGAGATGCCTGGTAACTTAACCTTTTTGTAACTATTTTCTCAATAATAAGTGTGGGTTTGGATCAAGATGAATATCTTAAATCACTGGATTGTATCTTCAAGACAGTCTAGCTATATTCATGCAATACAAGGCCTTCAAGAGCTATTATCAGATAGGTTTGTAAATCAAATGGATAAGAAAACCAATCAATTAACCAGAACATACATAGGCAATATATATGATGGGTCAACAAACTAGCAAAGGATGCTTATGATTCTTGCTTAACAATCAAAGGTAAGATGACAGTTACCATAGGACCATTAAACATAGACAAAGGAATGATTTCAACTCATAGGCATAGAAAAAGATAAAAGAGAGTCTAATAATAACAGTGAAAAAAGCTTCCAGGCTTAATATATTAAAGAAAGTGTCTTTTTTACAATACAGTGGATTATAGAACTCAAAATCGCACCTCTTGTTCATCAAATATTTTGGGCTTTATAGCCCTTTACAAACAGTTTCAAGATCCTAGATTACTGGATCGAATTTTGCCTAAAATAGAAAATCAATAACTGGCCCAAGAAAGTAGGCAAAGATCCTATAAACTAGGTCAATTCAAATTCTCAAATGATCTTTATGTTCTTCATATTCTTTGACAGGTGCAATGAGCCTTCTGAGGCTATTGGATCTCATGTGATATGGGAGGAGTCAAACATGACACCCGTTGACAGTCAAACAACTTCATATCCTTGAAAATAACTACCCATTTTTTACCTTTCTGTCTTATAGAGCAGCTCCAAAACCAAAACAAACTCTTGATAAGGATGTCATTAATTATCTTCCATCGATCGGAACCATTTCTGAGGCTTTTGGACAAGGAAAACTTGGACCTGTGCAAAAACATTAACTTTCTGCCTTATCAATGCTTTCAATGGTTAGAGTAGATAGAATTTAGACCAATTAGCTACTGAAAGCTCTGCTTTCGGTGGATAATGAACAATTGATATGTTCGCCTAAGCCACCAAAACCTAAGATTATCAAAATTTCAAAAATACCCTTTGTCTTAGCTCAAAAACGCCTTAGGACTGATCTTTTTAGGCTTTTGCATATTGCTCAAAGATTGTAGGGTTACTGGCTGCCTCTGGTTCATTGCACTAAACTTCCACCTCTGCTAGGGTCTCAAGAGAAGCATGTGTCTAAGCCTAGTGTTTTGAAGACATAGCTTGTTTCCTCAAAGCCCTGACCTTTTTCTTCAATCCCTGAACTACTCTCCATAAGTTGTTGTAGTCTTTTACAATCTTGTCCTTCTTTTTCTTCTCCTTTATGCTTTCATGGGATAATCTTTCCAAGGATGAGTTTCTTTCTGCAAATTTCTTTGACAGGGTTTCATACCTGGTTTTGATTACCCTTTCTAGCACTTCTTGCTCGACAAACTTCTTCTTAAGCGTCTTGATTTCCTTCGATTTACTTTGCTTCACTCGTTTTCTAGATGAGGAATCTGCAATTTGTGGTTCTTGTTCTTCTTGAGGTGTAGGTGATGGAAGGTCTTCATAACTTGTTGTGTATATATTCACAAAAATAGAATTTTCACACCCTGTGGTAATTGAATCCTCATGCCCTGTTTTAATCTAGTGCTCTTCATCCTCCTAGTCTGTGTAAGGAAGATTAAGAATGTTTTTGTTCACTGGGGATTCTTTGGCCTTTTCTTTTTCACTGTTGAAATTTAATTTCTTCTTAGTTTTTTCAAGCTTAGAGGAAGGAGAGGGTTGATTAACTAGAGCTGGAGAGATAGCTCTCCTCCTCCTCTTTCCACTTCTAGGAGTAGAAGACTTCTTGGAATGAGGACTATTTTTACCTTCTGGCTTAACCTCAGTCTGAAAATCATTCTAGAACAAGAAGTAATTCCACTCTTTGCCTCTCTTTTGCAACAGCTCACAAACCAAAATTTTAATCAGACTGTGGTGGGATAATCTACCTACAACTTTATTGGTCTTGGCCTTGACTTGATGAGCCATTTTGGATAAACTTTTGTGGAGAAAACAGGGAAGATTGAGTGGGTTTCTACCGGTCAAATGATTTATGAGTTTAAAATGGTAAATCATCACTCTATTATATCACCCTTCACAAGTTATATAAACCATTATGGATTTTAGTAACTACTTCCATTTCTCTTCAAGGAAAGATACAGGAATGTCTTTCTTCCATATCAAACCCCTATGTTCTAGTTTCAAATAAGACCTGAATTCAACATTCTTAGTGACAATAGTTTTAAACCATTTTTCTCCATTCTTGGGAAGCTTTGTCACTTCAACTATGAGGGATTCATCTATCTCGAATTCATCCTGACCTATGATTTCTTTCTTTCCATCAAAATTGAGGGTAAAGGCCTGTGCCACCTGCTGATGAGAACTCTGTAATTTTTTGCAAAAATTATAACACCCTGCATCCCTGAACAGTTGACATACCTCCGGGTGTGATTCCAAGTAACTGATGTTGTCGAGCTCTTTCCTCAGGGTTGATGCTCCTTTCTTCATTTTCCACAATGCTTCCGCACACCTTTGATCGAAGGAACGGATTTCAGGGGAGAGTTACACAGCGTAGAGTTAGGGAGAGTTGGCTCAGCTGTGACAGAAATGAGAAAACTGAGGAGAGCTTTAGAACGTGGCACTAATTACAAGGGATGCGGCAGAATGGTTGGTGATTTGCAGTAGTCATAATCGATAACTGTGATGATGGAGGGTACGTAATCATATGGCTTGATGATACAACGATCTGAAAAGATTCGCTTATATCATACAGAGATCAACTTCCGGTCGTGAATGGTTCATTCTCCTATCTTTTCGACGGCTTATTGAAATTATAAAACTTCGAACCTGACAGTTGAAACGTATGAAAGGACGTGTTGACTCTTTCCCCACTTCTGCGATTTTGGTGGCTAAAATAGCCTCGAATTCCTTTGTTTAAGCTACTGAAAGCTAAGGCTTTCGGTGGCAAATGAACAATCGAAATGTTCGCCTAAGCCACCGAAACCTGAGATTTGAATTAGATCAAATAAAAACTAAACAAAAGCTTATTTAAAATTTATTACATGCGTAAATATTTGAGAAATCAACTTTAAAAGAAAAATTTTAAAAAGTCCCCATTTTTTTTAAAAGACATCCTATCACCTAAAATGAAAAATCTCAATTGATTTATTTGAGGAGATAACAGAGCTCATTATTATTTTAATGAAATTTTCACTTTAATTGACCTTGGAATCTGTTTTATGCACCTTCATATGATGATGAGAACTTTTTATGAAGATGGAAACATCCACTAGACTTGAGGTATATATACCTAAACTGGAATGTAGGGATATGTGTTTCCCTATATTATGAGAGATAAGACTCATCGAGGGGGGAAACTAATTTTATGAAAGAAAAAATGCACAATATGAGATGATTCTAAAACTAGGTATCCTTAGTATATATAAAGGAGACAAAGGGTACAATTACAATCAAAGGGTCTACCCAATAACACTAATATAACAATAGAAATACAATAACTCAATATCTAGGGATTTACAAGGGGATTTGTCTAGATCTTAACATACTCCTCCCCTTCAAACACATGTTTTCCTCAACAGTTGATTAGTTGCAGATGTTTCTACATGAAGAACTCAACTTCCCATGTTGCTTCTTCCACTTGATGAGGTATCCAGTGATTTCTTGATTTCGTAGTTTCTTCATCCTCTTTGAAGGTTTTTTTTCGGTTCTAGTATGGTTTTCCCTTCTTCATTAATATTTGGTAAAATATTTTGGATTGAGATCTTGTTATTAATTAAATTATTTAAGAAAGAAACTAGGAAGATTGGATGTACATGTGAAGATGGAGGAAACTCCAATTTATAATCCATACTTCCAATCCTATGAAACACCTTAAAAGGACCATAATACTTGGGTGCTAATTTATTGTCCTTCTTTTGTTGCTTCAAGGACATTTGTTTGTATGGTTGTAGCCTCAAAAATACCCAATCCCCCACTTCAAATTCCATTACATTGTGATGTTGATTTGCTTGTTATTTCATCATGTTTTGTGTTGTAACCAAGTTTTCCTTCAATGGTTTGAGAACCTCTTGTTGGTGCTCTATGTGGTCTTCCACTGCTTGAACCTTTTCTTTCCCTCTCAAGGGTGATGTGATGGATGGAGGATGATATCCATAAAGTGACATCAATGGGGATTTTTTTTATGAAGTATGTAGGGATGTGTTGTACCACCATTCTGCCAAGGGAAACCACTTGACTTGTTGTGTTTTTTTATCAAATGCAAAGCAACGAAGATATCCTTCTATAAATTTATTCACAATCTTAGTTTCCCATTAAATTGAGGATGTTAAGAGGAGTTGTGAGCCAATTGAGTACCCAAACAAAAAAATAATTCAGTCCAAAATTTTCCACTGAAAAATGGATCTTTGTCACTTACAATAATCTTGTGGATTCCATTTAGATTCTCAATTGTTTCCATGAATGTTTTGGCTACTATACTTGCTTTGAAAGGATGATAAAGAGAGAAAAATGGGCATACTTTGTGAGTCAATCCATTACTACCACGATAACATTATTTCCTTCAAACTTGGGGTAAACTTGTAATAAAATCCATTGAAACCTCTTCCCAACGTTGACTTGGAATAACTAATGGTTGTAGGAGACATGGGGTCTTTATTGTCTCTCCCTTATTATGTTTGGCAGACCGACATTCAACCACAAAATTTCAAACATCAGTTTTAAGATCTTCCCAGAAGAAAACCTTCTTGTTCCCATGGAAATTTTTCAATAATCCTAAATGTCCTCCTATAGGAGAAGTGTGCAATTCCAAAAGGACCTTTTGTTTGAGTTGGGAATTATTACCTAAATATAGGTGATCTTCATACCACAACAAATCATTCTTCCACTAAAATTTATCTAATGCACTTGGTTTTTCTTGTAGTTGTTGAACGATATTGTGTAACTTATGATCTTACTTCCATTCTATCCTTGATTCTTTGACCCAATAATTTTGTGGAATGGAAATAGCATAGAACAAACCCTATGTTTCTTCTTCTTTCCTTGAAAGTGCATCTGCCACCATATTTTGTTTTCCTTTTTTGTATATAATTCCAGTCATAACCTAGCATCTTTGTAACCCATTTTTGTTGCTCTTTTGAATATAATTAGTGTTCCAAGAAGTACTTCAAACTATCATGATCTATTTTTACCTTGAAGTGTATTCCTATTAGGTAAGGGCACCATTTTTTAGCTACATGTAATATGCCCAACATTTCCTTTTCATAAATGGGTTTGAGTAAGTTATTTCCTTTAATCTAGTTTCTTTCAAAGGCAAGGGGCCTTCCTTCTTACATTAAAACTACGCCAATGCCATGTATTGAGGCATCACACTCTACAATAAAGGTTTTTGTGAAGTCAAGCATGGCCAAGATAGGAGTTGTACACATAACCTCCTTAATTTTTCCAAAAGCTTTGGTTGCTTATTGAGTCCAAGAAAATGCCTCCTTTTTAATAACATTGTTAGAGGTGATGTTATTTGACCATAATTCTTGAAAAACTTGTGGTAATAGCCTATCAATCCTAATAATCCTCTAATATTCTTCAAGGTTTTTCAAATTGGCCATTCCATCATAGATTTAATTTTTTTAGGGTCCACTTTGGCACCTTCATGAGATACAATATGACCCAAATATTCCACTTATTGAACCCTAAAGGCACACTTGGAAGGTTTTATATAGTCGTTGCTCTTCCAATAGTTTTAAGACCATGTCAATATGTTGTACATGCTTTTCCCAATATTTTTTGTAGATTAGTATATCAACAAAAAATACTAACACAAATTTTCCGAGGAAGGGTTTGAAAATAGAATTCATTAAGTCTTTAAATGTTGAAGCGACATTAGTAAGGCCAAATGGCATCACCAAAAAATCATATTGGCCTTCATGTGTTCTAAAGGTTGTTCTAGGGATGTCTTCCTTCTTCATTCTAATTTGATGATATCTATCATGACCCCACAAGATGTCTATTCAAATCTTGCGATCGTTCACCTCCTAAGGGTGTGCGACACTATGATGGTTCTTAATTGATTTCTTGGAAACACAAAGAAAACTTTGTCTGGACTATTCCTCTTCACCTAGAGAATACACATACTCCATTATAGGCTATAGGACAGTCACACTCCAACTGTATGCAACTCACTTGTATACTTAGACAATTTTGTTCACAACTTAACACTTAGTCATTCAAGAATACATCCAAGAACATGAGAAACCAAGAGAAAACTTGTGAAACAAATAAGAGACACACATAGAAATAGTGTGGGTGACATAAGACGTGCCTAACACCCGACTAAGTCGTATTATTGAAAAACAGTTAAAATATGAGCACTATCGTCTTGGTCTACAACTTTTTCATAGTCACACAACCCACATCACCTCACCAAGACACTCATACATATATTCATCACACAAAGACTCTCTATTGTAACCACTTTCACAACCTCCTGTGGTGCGCCCCAAACATGCACCCTAGCATAGACTTGTTATCCCTTCTTTGTGGAAAAATTCACCAAGTTAACACAAACTTTGGTTCTACCTCACAACATGCCTACCACATAATTTCATTTAGGTTTTCCCAAATTCTCCTTGTGTGCCCCACCGTTGGCTACTTATCCTCCATCTTCGCAACTTTACCTAAGTTCTTCCTTGCCTCAGAACTTTGCCTCAGACTTGCTCTCTATGCCTTCTTACTCTTAAAACAATTGTCTTCCTTGGTTATGCGTCCTTGTGCTCTTAAATGGACTCCAAAGGTCACCATCATGAATCGTTGCATCCTTTGGGTGTGTCACACCCCTTCGTGAACCATCATGCCCAAACAAACTGTCACACCCCTTCATGGACCCAGTGTGCCCAAACAAACATGTGCACCCATCAACCATCGTGTCTCTTGGACCAGCGCACCCCATCCTTGGCCATGTGCCCATTGGCTTGCGTGTTTCCTTGTGTTGATCGATGCGACTCTCTGTGGGTGTGTCAATGGGATCATCCAACCTCTCCAACGTGCCCGTGCTACCAAGGGAAGGAGGTTCCATTCCTTGGGCATGGGCCCAAATCACCCCATCCTTTCCCAAATGCAACCCAATTCTTCATCAACCTTTGCAACGAAGGTAAGGTGTGTGCCCCATTGGTGTGGTAAATCACCATAATGAGCCCAAGGTGCCTTTGATCACACATGCATGTCTTCATTCACTCAATTGATAGCATGCCCCTTGTGTTCTCTTGTCTGACTCATCCCCAAGTCTTCCCAAGGAGTGCATGCACTATGTGGGTGTCACGGGAGACCTTACATCCTCCCCCACTCCAAGTTGTTATCTTCCTTATAAACATCCATCAATATCTATGGTGCCTCTACCCCATCTTTGGATCTCGTCACCACTCAAAAATTGTTGTCCTCAAGGAAATCTCCCCTTAGGAAGTTATATGAGTCTACGAAGTGTCTCACCTTACTGATTTACTATTGCTTTCATACTTCGGTCTATCTTCTCATGCTTCTATGTGCTGGATCCCATTATGAATTTAGCTAATCGGGTAGCTAGTCCAATCGTCACACCTATGTCTAAAGAACTCACATCTTCACATTCAAACACCCTTTTCTATCTGCAAACTTGTCACATTCACAACTCCTCATTTCCTTCAATATGTCAAGTCACCCAACCGTGTTCCCAATATGGCTAGTTGGGCTATCTCCTTCATCTCCAATCTATCCCAATGCAATCATTGGAGAGTCACCATACTTTTGCGTTATATACATAAGAAATGGTACATTTGAACCAATTTTTCCTTCACACTCCTCAATGAGTCATTCTAACTTAGGGTCATATGACCACTCACCATATCCAAGTTTACTACAGGAGGAATCGACCTCTTCCTTGGTTCTCCTCCACTAAGTTTGTTGTGTCTCCCTCATGTCCTCTTGGTCCACAATTGGTCTCTACTCTTTTTCAACAAACTACTCTGGCATCCTCATCTCTATTACTTCCTCTAATATTTGTTGCAATTCATCAACCTTAAAACATAAATATTCCAAGCCATCCATTGCCTTTTCTAGATATCCAACTTTGTCTTCAACATTGGTAAACCTTCATTCCATCCACATAAGTCTCCTTTCGTTCTCTACGTTAGGTTGTCCAACCATCACCCCACATTTTCCAAGTTCATCCCAACAAGGTTGTATGCAAAAACCATCTACAAGGAGGAAATATCCGTACCCCCTTCCTTCCTCCTTATGGTAGGAATCAAACATGGAGTCTTCCCCGAGAAAATGGCCAAACAGTTCATGTGAGGAATATTTTTTTTCCTTTTCCTTCCTCATGAACTCCTGTCCCAACACAACTTCGAAATTGTCCATAGAAACAATGGTGAAAATCATCCTTATGCATTAGTTACCAAGCTTCAATGAGATATCCTTGGATACACCAACTACCCTCTCTACACCTGCATTGATTGTCTTGAAGGTTTTCTGTGTTGGTTTAGGTTGTAGCCCAAGCCTCTACACCATATCCTCCCTCAAGAAGTTATGAGTCACCCCACTATCCACCATGGTTGTCGCTAACTTCCCATTAAGTTTGGCCTACACATAAAAAAAATTGTCTCATATTGCTCTTGTCTCTTCATGGATTCACCCTCCATGAAAATGTTCATTACCTTCAAGACCCCAATAGATGGGTTGTCTTCCTTTTCCAAATCATTCAACTTATGTTTCAAGGGACAATTCTTTGCATAGTATTCCTTTGCACAAATCCAATACAAAATCATCTTCTTCTCTTTCGCTACGTCAGTTTGCTTAGCATTATCCTCACTGCCCTTAGATATATTTTCCTTTCCTTTGTCCTTACTCTTACCCTTCCCTTGATGTTGCTTCTTGCATTGGGTATCCTCACTATTCCTAGGATCTATCTTATTCTCACCCCTAAATTCCAATAGTTTGTTCACTATGATGACGACTATTGTAAGAGTCTGCACATCCTGGCCTTGCAACTCACTTTGCACCCATGACTACAGACTATTCATGAAGAGGAAAATTTTTCCTTCTTTTGAAATGTATTTGATCTCCAAAAATAGCCTTGTGAACTCCTTGATGTAGGCTTAGATATTACTAGCGTTCTAGAGAGCCAACAACTAATTTCTTGTGATCCATGCTTTCTTGTGATCCATGCTTGGTTTCTGGGACCAAACTGTGCCTTCAAGGTTGCCTTCATCTCTATGAAATTTTCGATCTTCTCAATGATTCTCCTGACTACCAAGTCTTCCACCTGGTTCCTCCATTATAGATTAACAATCCCTATCAAGAACATCGATGTAATATTCACCTTGTCTTCGTTCAATTACTCCAAGTACTATTGAACTTCCCAATAGAAGTTGTCGAGCAACTTAGCATTGCGAGTACCATATTATGGTGTAAGTTCCTTTATTTTGATTCTCATTGACATGATAACAGAGCTCTATCCATTGGCCAAATGTTGTTTCAACAATGTGATGGTGTTATCTTGGTCCTTCAACTTATGTGTAACTAAGGCAAGTGCATCCTTTGCTACCTTGAGTCTATCCTGAATGTCATCAGTCAAGGTGCCAATAATCAAGTTCATGGTTTCTTGTAACTCTCATATGGCTTCATTAAACCCATGCTTCATCTTTTCTATCTCAATCGTCATCTGTTCAACCTTCTCACAACGTTGACACATTGATTATGTCATCTTCTTAATAGTCCTCTCCAAGATAACAAGTCGATCCTTCATTCTACCTGTCTTTGTCTCCTTCTCGGTGTCACTATCCTCTACATGTGACCCAGCCATGGATGGCCTTCCAAGTATCTTCACTCTACTTGCAAAGGGTTAGTCCAAGGCACCCAAGAATTCTTTCCAAGACTTATTCAAAATTTTGTGACCAACTCTGTGAAACTCTACGATTACTTCTACGATCAGGTTTTTGACAAGTACTACATTCATCAACCTTTCCCAATGATCTAGATGGATCTAGGGAACATCACAGAAGTTTCAAAAGTGTCCCATAACACACAAAAGTGACCCAGGATGCTCAGAATGGCTTTAGCAGACAAAAAAAGGGAAAAAGTAAAAGTTCCCAAAATTCAATTAAAATAGCATGATCGCGAAGAGCTCTTTGCAAGATTTCCAACGATGCAAATGGCTCGTCAAATAGAGTTACGGATCAAAATTTATAAGCGGTCAAAGTTCATTCAAACTTGGTCAAAAAGGAAAAAGTCAAAGTGACATGTGGCACCACCGAAAGGATTACATATGGCACATCTGAGTTGGTAATATGACATGGAAAGGGTGGCAGACACGTGGGCAAGTAAAGTGATGACATGTGTCAGTTTTCATGGGCGAATCATATTGTGACAAGTGGCAGTTTTTGTGGACCAATTATATGGTGCCACGTGGCCAAGTCATGGGCTGCTACGTGGCACCCCTCCAATGGCTGGATTATGCAAAATTTTATTCAAGTCCCCAAGAGTCAACCTCATGACCTCCAAGTAACCCAAAGGCCCCACAAGTCCGCACTGACCACTACATCACACGTTGTTTCTTATTTATAATATGGTTTAATTATGATTTGAATCTAAACTTTGAACAAGGCTCCAAAGAGAGGGGCTCAGCCTTTGGCCCAACCCCTATTCACATGATTCATCCCACATGACCATAATGTTCCACCCGCCAGAGCGATCAAACTCAACCACCTCCAAATTCAGCGTATTTCACTATATTTAGAATATTCTGTCATTTAACTGCCCACCAAAACCTCTGCCAGAATTAGTGGAGCGTGCCAACAATATGCTAAAAGGGGGAGTCTGTGGGATTTGACCCCGAAACCTCCCCACTAGCCTATGCCTTAACTTAGCCTCCATAACCAATGCACCCAACTTCCTCATTACTGCATAACTACTGAAAAAATTGTATAAGAAGGGGTTCGAGCAGTGCATTCGACAAAGCAGAAGACACCAATGCATAGAGCATGAGAGTGGAGCGCGCTCATTCGGCCTAGTACAGACTGTACAACCTGGTACAGATCCAAGCATGAGAGTGGAGTGCGCTCATCTATCCCATATGGCCTAGAACAAACTGTACAACCTGGTATGGATCCATACATACGGTGTGGATTTTGTCATGCAAACCGAGGCAAGGTTGCCTCTTGGGTCCAGAAAGTGACCGACTCGGATCGAGGCGTGGAGACAGTCATTTTTAGGTAAAATGACGCCACGAATGCAGTGGTGATGCTAGTTTCCTGATCTGAGCAAAAATTCAGCAGCTTAATTCCAGAATGAGTCATTTATTATAGATGCAGTGGCATGGTAACCGAGGCATAGGTGTCTCTTGGGAAAAGTGTTTGACTTGGATGGAGATGATTTGACAGTCATTTTTAGGTAATTCAACGACACAAATTCAATGACGAGGTCTGTTTTTGCAGTATAGCTTTAGAGACGTAAGCTAAGTGCTGGAGAAGCCAATGTAAGCATGCTTTTCATTATGTTGTTTTGTCATTAAATGTTGCAGCATAGCATGTGTGTTACAGGTCTGAAGGAGCATAGAGAGGCTGCAACAAGGCAACAAGATCAGCTTATTCATTCTATCTATTTGTTTATTATCTTCTTTCACATCAAACCAATCAGTTATGTGTGACAAAGAATTTGTGGCACTTGCATGACAAGTGGCCAATGAAGCAGTTTTGATTCTCGTGGTTCCAGGATCTTTTGTATGGGATGGATATTTATGTTTTGGATCTGAGTAGCAGATCTAAGGCTTTTGATGGCTCCATGTTGATGGGGGTCATATTTTATTCTTCATCTTTTTATGTATTGAGTATGTGGGAATGATGTCCATGTCAGCATCATGGATGCCTCATGAGTAGAAATTGTGAAGCTGATACATTCCTGATCACATTCCGATCTCATGTTGTCGTCATCGAAGAGGGACTTTGGCCTTACAACTTGTAAAGGAGAGACATCATTACATCGAGAAGAATATAGTGGTAAAGCTTTGGAGCATGACCCGGAGAGGTAGCCCACTGCAAGGGTGAACTTCGTTATCAAGTGAAGTGTCTTATCCATTATGTGTATTATGTTCTTATGTTGTTTTTCCATGAATTTCCGCACATAGGATGTTAAAAGCAAGCATGACATATTGCACATAAGGAGGACTAAATATGTTTTCATTCACTTCCAATTTGAGCACATAGACTTCAACTTTACCTTTAATTGCAAATCGCTCAAGTAAAATGATCTATTACTGACCCTTTTTGAAGGTGTGACATAATCAACCGGTTGTTGGAAACTTATCGCTCTCAGGTCCATATCATGTGGTATCAGAGCAGGCTTGATACCGATTGTAGGTGTTGAAGTTAAGGATGACAAGGTCACCAAATCAATCGTGGTTCAATGAGCTTAGAGAGCTCAACCAAATGCTTCAAGAAAAGAATGTTGGATTGAAGACATTGTTGCATGTTGTAGAAGAAGAAAGGTTGCAAGAGCAGTTGCAAACCATGAAGATGCAGACATAGGAAGGCTCTACAAATGAGACGGTGATAATACCATATTTAGACCATGGAAACTTCACCAGTTATGGGTCCGATCATGACAGTGCAAATACTGGAACACTTTTTCAAACAAATGAAGATGAGCTTCATGCATCCAGAAGCCAAGGAGGATTCCTAGAAGCATCTTCCACTGATCCTTCTCACCAGGAAAAACTAGACACATCTCAAGAAGCAGACCAAGGGTCCCAGTTTTATGTGGAGGTAAATAAACCATGTATTGTTCCTTTCTTGATTAATGTTGATGATTCTTTTGAAATCCTTGAACAACATGCTTCTTGCATCGTCTTAAATTTGATGAGAAAAAATGGGATACGAAGGAGGAGGCTTTGGAACCAATGGCCAAGGTATTATGGATCCCATCGAGGCAGTGGTTTGGCCTCGATATGTCGGGATAGGCTATGTCCCAAAAGATGTTGGAGAAAGCTCCAAAACCATTCAGGAAGAAGACCCCGGGACAGTCACTGAGACTCCAGAGGTCAACAGTTCATCAAGAGATGAAATTGATTCAGTGGAGGCCGAGAGCACAACCTCTTATGATCAAGGATTCGAGACATCTCTAGGGAGAGATGAGCATCACAATGACATAGTTGAGACCAACTCTTCTTTCCATTCTGAATCCAGAGGAAACTCACTGAGGTATAATAAATCTCGAAACTCTAAAATGCCATTTGATTGTAAGCATGTTAATCATATAAAACAGAGCTTTTGGCATAAAAGACCATGCACTTTTTGTAGATTGAATAACCACGCAGTGTCCCAGTGTTGGAAGAGAAAATCCTTGTGTAGGAAGGTTATGGAAACCAGGAGAAGGACGAGGATGGAAGATTGATTTCCACACATAGAAAAGAGTAGGGGAATGCACCTTTGAAGGAGAAAGGCTACTGCAGCCATTGTACCAGAGATGGGCATAATGAGGCCACTTTTTGGGCCTTACATCCAGATCTACACCCAAAGAGGCACAAGAAGACCAGACAAACATCTTCAAGAGAGAGAGTCAGTCAGGCACTGTTGCAGGAAAGTCCGCCACCAAGAGAAGACCAACTACCAAAGAAAGGATAGCTCAATAAAGAGGACGTGTTCGACAAAATGGTTGAACAAATGGGGAAAATCCTTTTGAGTTAGTCGAGAGTGGCCATCTTTTGTAAATCACATGTTTTGATTCAGCCCCCATAGAAGGGTATTGTGTAAAAGTGATAATTGTTGATATCACTTCTTTTTTCTGGCACATGTTGATATTGTTAGGCCTTGTGAGGTAGATTGGGTAAAGGTTTCTTATTGTAAGTCCAATGGAAATGAAACTTAATGTAATGACTTTTGGGGACCGAAAGTCTTTTCAGTTGGGAGGCATGATCCAGATGGATCTAGGGAACATCACAGAAGTTTCAGAAGTGTCCCAGAACGCACAAAAGTGACCCAAGACGCTCATAATGGCTTTAGCAGATAGAAAAAGGGCAAAAATCAAAGTTCCCGAAATTCAATTAAAATGGCATTATCACGAAGAGCGTGTTGCAAGATTTCCAATGGTGCAAACAACTCTTCAAACGGAGTTACATATCAAAAGTTATAGGCGGTCAAAGTTTAGTCAAAATTGGTCAAAAAGGCAAAAGTCAAAGTGACACGTGGAACCACTGAAAGGCTGGCACGTGGCACAGCTAGTTGGCAAGATGACATGGAAAGGGTGGCCGACACGTGGGCAAGTAAAGTGATGACATGTGTTAGTTTTCATGGGCAAATCATATTGTGACAAGTGGTAGTTTTTGTGGACCAATTATATGGTGCCACGTGGCTGAGTCATGCTCTGCCATGTGGCACCCCTCCAATGGATGGAATATGAAAAATTTTATCCAACTCCCCAATAGTCGACCTCATAACCTCCAATCATCCCAAAGGCCCCCACAAGTCCGCACTAACCACAATACCACACATTGTTTCTTATTTATAATATGGTTTAATTATGATTTGAATCTAAACTTTGAACAAGGTGCCAAAGAGAGGAGCTAGGCCTTTGGCCTAGCCCCTGTTCACATGATTTAGTCCACATGACCATAATGTTCTGCCCACATGGGGGCTTAAATTCAACTACCTCCAAATTTAGCATATTTCACTATATTTAGAACATTTCACCATTTAATCGCCCATCAAAACCTTCGCCAGAATTAGCAGAGCACGGCAACAATATGATAAAAGGGGGAGTTCATGGGGTTTGATCCCGAAACCTCCCCATCATCCTATGCCTTAAATTAGCCTCCTTAACCAATGCGCCCAACTTCCTCATTACTGTATAACCACCGAAAAAATTGTATAAGAAGGGGTTCGAGCATTGCATTCGATAGAGCAGAAGACACTAGTGCATGGAGCATGAGAGTGGAGTGTGGTCATCCAGCCCGTATGGCTTGGTACGTATCCGTACGAACTGTACAGATTTTGGCAAGCAAATTGAGGCAAGGTTGCCTCTTGGGTCCAGAAAGTGCCCGACTAGGATCGAGCCGTGGAGATAGACATTTTTAGGTAAATGACACCACAAACGCAATGGTGATGTTAGTTTCCTAATCCGAGCAAAAATTCAGCAGCTTAATTCCAGAATGAGTCATTTATTGCAAATGCAATGGCATGGTAACCGAGGTAGAGGTGTCTCTTGGGCCTGCAAGTGTCCGACTCAGATGGAGATGATTTGACAGTCATTTTTAGGTAATTCGACGACGCAAATTCAATGACAAGGTCTGTTTTTGCAGAAGAGCTTCAGAGCATCAAGCTAAGTGTTGGAGTAGCCAATGTAAGCATTCTTTTCATTATGTTGTTTTGTCATTAAATGTTGTAGCATAGTATGCATGTTACAGGTCCGAAGGAGCATAGAGAGGCTACAACAAGGTAGCAAGATCAGCTTATTCCTTCTATCTATTTGTTTATTATCTTCTTTCACATCAAACCAATCAGGTATGTGTGACAGAGAATTTGTGGCACTTGCATGACAAGTGGCCAATGAAGCAATTATGATTATCGTGGTTCCAGGATCTTTTGTATGGGCTGCATATTTATTTTTTGGATCTGAGCAACAGATCTAACGCTTTTGATGTCTCCATTTTGATGGGGGTCATATTTTATTCTTCATCTTTTTATGTATTGAGTATGTGGGAATGATGTCCATGTCAGCATCATGGATGCCTCATGAGTAGAAATTGTGAAGCTGATACATTCCTGATCACATTCCAATCTCATGTTGTCGTCACCGAAGAGGGACTTTGGCCTTACAACTTGTAAAGGAGAGACATCATTACATCGAGAAGAATAAAGCAGTCAGGATTTGGAGCATGACCCGAAGAGGTAGCCCACTGCAAGGGTGAACTCCGTTATCATGTGAAGTGTCTTATCCATTATGTGTATTATGTTCTTATGTTGTTTTTCCATGAATTTCTACACATAGGATGTTAAAAGAAATCATGACATATTGCGCATAAGGAAGACTAAAGATGTTTTCATTCACTTCCAATTTGAGCACATAGACTTCAACTTTACCTTTAATTGCAAATATCTCAAGTAAAATGATCTATTACTGACCCTTTTTGAAGGAGTGACATAATCAACCAGTTGTTGGAAACCTATCGCTCCTAGGTTCAGATCACCCAAGTGCTTGGTTCAACCTAATAAATCTACGCCTGGTCTTCTTAAGGGGTGCACATAGGTATGTTCACAATTCATGGCTTTGTTCACAACTCGACACTTCACTTCCTTCACAAACCAAACCACCCAAGTCTGTGCCCACGTTGTCTCTACGATAGGTTGGTTCAGTTGATTGAACCTTCACCAAGACTACACCCAAGTTGTTTTCTCAACAAGAGAACCCCATCACCATCCTCACCACTGAAATAGTAGTGAGGGGCTCACCAAATGTTCACCGAACCTTCTTCGAAGTCTGGGATGAATATGCTCTAACACTAGTTTTCACGACCCCACAAGACACCAGTTCAAATCTTGTAATAGTTCACCTCCCGAGGGTGTGCGACACTAGGATGGTTTTTACTTGGCTACTTGGAAACACTAAGAATACTTCATCTGAACTACACCTCTTTACCTAGAGCATACCCATATTCCATTCTAGGCTACGAGGGAGTCACACTCTAACTCTATGCAACTCACTTGTATACTTAGACAACCATGTTAATATATTAAAACTTAGTCATTTAAGAATACATCTAAGAACATGAGAAACCAAGATAACACTTGTGAAACAAACAAGAGACACACACATAAATAGTGTGGGTGGCACAAGACATGCCTAACACTTGACTAAGTCTTATTATTGTGAAATGGTTATAACATGAGCACTATCATCTTGGTTTGAAACATGGGAAGAGTCACATGAATCGCCTCACCTCACAAAGAAACTAATACATATATTAGTCACACCAAGATTCTCTCTCATAACCACCTCCACAACCTTCTGCAGTGCACCGCAAATGTGCGCCCTACTATAGACTTGTTGTCCCTTCTCTATCATAGACTTTAGCAAGTTAACACAAACTTTGGTTCTACCTCATTGCATGCCTCCCACAGACCTACATGCATACTTCCTCAAACTCTCCTTGTGCATCCCACCCTTGGCTACTTGTCTTCCATCTTTGCAACTATGCCACAATTCTACCTTGCCTCAAAAATTTTCCTCGGACTTGCTATCTATTCCTTCTTGCTCTCAAAACTCTTTCCTTCCTTGGGTTTGTGCCCTTGGGATCTTATATGAACTCCAAAGGTCACCATCTTGAATCGTCGTGTCCTTTGGGTATGTCTCTCTCCTTCATGAACCATCAAGCCCAAATGAATCATTTCACCTTTTCATGGACCCTATGTGCCAAAACGAACCAGTGCACCCATCAATCATCATGTCTCTTGGACCAATGCACCTCATCCTTCGACACATTCCCCTTTCCTTGTGTATTTCTTTTTGGTGATAAACATGACTCAACGTGGGTGTGTCAATGGGGTCATGCAACCTCTCCAATGTTCCCATTTTTCCAAGGGCAGGAAGGCCAACTCATTGGGTGTATTCCCAAGTCATCCCATCCTTTCCAAAACACAACCCAAGTCTCCATCAACTTTTTCAAGGAAATAAAGGTGTGTGCTCCCTTGGTTCCATATGTCACCATCATGCACCCAAGGTTCTCCTTCTCACATCCACATCTCTTCATTCACCCATCTAATCGCATGCCCCTTGTGTTCTCTTTCCTGAATCATCCCCGATTCTAACCTAAGGAGTGTGTGCGCTCAATGGGTGTCATGGGAGACCTTACAATATCCATAATGGGGATACAACTTAGTAAATAAAATTTCTCCTTGAAATTCATCTAATAATTCATTAATGACAAGAATAGGAAACTCATCTTTAATTGTTAGGAAACAAATATCCAAATAGCATAAAAACATCAGAATAAGTACTCCACACCTTGAAAAATAGATAAATTCATATAGTAAGCCTCTTTGAGGGGGGAACCTCCTTATACACCACATAAATTCACAAATACAAGATGATTCCAAATGAAAATGTCTCCTTGTTATATATAGGAGACTAGGAAGTACAATTACAACTAATGGACCCAAGCCAACATAAATAAAATAACAATATTAATGTAATATGCCCCAATGAAGGGGTAATGTGCCACTATTTAGGGATTAACATGCCCCTCCCCTTCAGACAATTGTTTTCCACAATGCTTGAGTAATTATGGATGCTTTTGTATAAAAGACTCATCTTCCCAAGTGGAATCTTCAACAGGTAGCTTGTTCCACTTAATGAGATACTCTGAAATGGATCTATTCATCAAGTAGCTAATTCTTTTGTCAGTGATAGCTTCAGGCTCTAATATGATTTTTTCTTCCTCGTTAAGCTATAGAAATATAGTTTGAACATGGAAAAATGGGTGTACTTGAGTGCCCTCCTACTAGAAACATGGAAAACTGGGTGAACTTGCCTGCATCTTTGCAAGTACACCCAATTTTCCATGTTTCATTCTTAAATAATCCTGAGTGCCCTCCTACTAGAGAGGTGTGCAATTCCAAAAGTACCTTTTGTTTGAGTTGGGATTTATTACATAAATATAAGCGATCTTTGTACCATAGTGAATCATTTTTCCATGTAAATGCATCTGATGCACTAGAATCCTGTTGCAACCTTTGAATGAGAGTCCACACTTTTTCTTCATTCTTCCGTTCATCCCTTGCTTTTTTTATCCAATCATATTGGATGATAGAGATGGAACAGAGAAAGGCCTCAACATCTTCATCCTTTCTTGAGAGTCCTTCTGCCACGACATTTTGCTTCCCTTTTTTGTAGATGACTTCAAAATCACAACCCAACATCTTGGTCACCCGTTTTTGTTGTTCCTCTGAAGATAGTCTTTGTTCTGAGAAGTATTTAAGACTGTCATGATCAATTTTGACCTCGAATTGCATACCTATTAGGTAAAGGAACCATTGCTTCAATTCATGTAGTATTTCCATCATTTCCTTCTCATAAATGGGTTTGTGTAAGTCCTTTCCCTTGAGTGGTCGACTTTCAAAAGAAAGGGGCCTTCCTTCTTGCATTAGAACATCACCAATGCCATTTCTTGAGGCATCACATTCCATAATAAAGGTTTTTGTGAAGTCTGGTGTGGTCAAGACAAGAGCTTTTCACATCACCTCTTTAAGTTGTTCAAAATCTTGAGTTTCCTCTAGAGTCCATGAAAATGAATCCTTCTTAGTTAATGTTGCTAAAGGTGTTATTATTCTTCCATAGTTCCAAACAAACTTGCAGTAGTAACCTGTCAAACCCAAAAATCCTCTAAGATTCTTCAATGTTTTGGGAATTGGCTAGTCCATCATGGCCTTAATCTTGTTAGGGTCTACCTTGATACCTTCATGAGATACAATATGACCCAAATACTCTACCTCCTTCACCTCAAAGAAACATTTGTATGGTTTACCATATGGTTGTTTCTCCTTTAGTAGTTGTAGCACCCTATCAACATGTCGAACAAGATCCTCCCAATACTTTCTATAGATTATTATATCATCAATAAATACTAAAACAAATTTCTGAAGGAAGGGCTTGAAAATGGAATTCATCATCCCTTGGAATGTGGAAGGTGCATTCGTAAGGCCAAAAGGCATGACCAAAAATTAATAATGGCCTTCATGAGTTTTGAATGTTGTTTTTAGGATATTTGCTTCCTTCATTCTAATATGATGATACTCTGAATAGAGATCCAAATTTGTAAAGTAGATTGATCCATGTAGTTCATTTAACAATTCATCAATGACGGGAATGGTAAACTTATCTTTAATGGTGATATTGTTGAGCTCTCTATAATCTGGACACATACGCCATGAGCCCTCTTTGTTGAGTGCCATTACCATCTGTGCAAAGTACAAACTTTGGATAGGTCTAATAATTCCAACCTCTAACATTTCTTCAACCATACACTCAATTTCACTCTTCTAGGAATAAGAGTATTTGTAAGGTTTGATGTTAGTTGGAACACTCCTAGGAATTAGGTGAATAGCATGATCATGATTGCAAGTGGGTGGAAGACCTATGGGAATATCTTCAAATAATTTGGAATACTTATCAATAATACCTTGGATATCTAGGGGCATAGATGGCTTAGATATTTGAACATATAGTGAGCATAGTTGTACAATTACACCATGATGCCCCTTTTTCAATAATTTTTTCATGCCATTAGAGCTTATCACCTTACTAGGTTTCCCTGTGATACCCCTTAACTCAATTTCCTTTCCTTCCAATGAAAATTTCATGAAAAGTTCTTGAAAATTAAAAACCATTGTTCCCAATGATTGTAACCATTGGACTTCTAGTACCATATCAACACCACCGATGGGTATAGCAATCATTGGACTATTCATTACATATTCCCCCATAGTAAGATTGATCTTATGGAATTTTCCTGAGAAATTGATAGTTCCTCCATTTTCAATCATTACCTGAAACTCTGGCGCAGGATATATAAAGCAATTGAGAGCTTTGGATAATTTACAGTGAATGAAATTATGAGTACTACTAGAGTCAATTAGGATTATTACCTTTTTATTTTTGATATATCCTTCAATCTTGAGGGTTTGAGGAGTGCTAATTCCAGCCAATGCATCACATGATATGGTGGGACTCAACTCTTCAGAAGAAATATCTTCTACATTTTCATCTTGAGGTGGTTCTTGTTCTTCTTCCTCTTCACAATCTATGTATAATAATTTCTTATCACCACACTTATGTCCCTTACTAAACTTGTTGTCACAATTAAAGCATAAGCCTTTTTCTTTTCTTTCCTCCAATTGTTGAGGTGTCAACCTTGTAGATTGAGGTGGTTTATAAAAAGGAACATTATTTTCTCGATAGATGTTAGGAGTGGTCCTTCTAGTAGCCACAACCATATTTTTACTTTCAACATTTCTCGCCACCCTAAATGCATTCTCCAATGATTTGGGTTCCCAAAGGTGAACCTCATGTTGAATTTTATCATTTAAAGTTCCTATGAATACATCAATCAGGTGCTCATATGGAATATGTGTTACCTTTATATTCAATCTTTGGAAGTTCTCAATGTGCTTCACAACTGAACCCTTTTGCTTGAGATTTATCAATTGGTTGAAGAAGGTATTGCTCGGTGTATCCTCATAGTGTGCTATCAATTCTTCTGTGAAAATTGTCCAAGTGACAAGTGATTTGTGAGAACAAAGCCATCGATACCACATAAACTTATTGGGTTGTAAATATAAAGACACAATTCATACCTTTTGTGTGTGTGGCACATCATGTAGATCAAAGAACTGCTCCATCTAGAGTATCCATGTGATTGGATCCTTGACATCGAACTTCCTCATATTGATCTCAAGAAAGTGGTTGGTATTCAACCTAAAGTTGGAGTTTCTCCAGTCTTGATTCATCTTCCTTGTGTCCTCATCATGAATTTCATGGGATACATTGTCACTTTCAGGTTGCCTCTCTATTAGAAACTTTTTCAATCATTCCATGATCTCCCCTTTTAAACCATTCATCTTAGTATCCATTATCGCTTCCATCTTATCTTCAGTTGAATCCATCATCCCTTGTAGTTCATCTTTTGTTATTGCCTTCTTTTGTAAATCATTTATGTCCCTGCACATTTCTTCACCTTCATCAAGAGTCCAAGTAATACTTTCTGAAGGCTTATTTGGTGTATAAGTTCCCTTTTTTGGTGGCATGTTGGCCAAGTATTCCTGCAAGGTAGGAATTCCTAATTGACTTAGGCAGAGGTCCTCACATACAAGGGAGTGTCAGGTTCTACAACTCTCTGATATACATGCGAGGTCCAACAATAGTACTCGGCCCAATATCTCAAGGAACTAACTAAGGAGACTTGACCATGACCTTATCCATACTATCTGACTATCGAGGTACTAGAGAGTGATCTCCCCGAGTGTTGTTCTCACTGTACTATAACAACAAGATGACCAAAATTTTTACTCAGTAAGTCTCATAATTCTAGGAGGTCTCCCGATATACGCCAGGTACGTGGGAGCTCAAATCTGTAGTAGATTTGTCTAATGTGCAACCATTTGAAACCGGCCTTCCGATATAGTCTAGGTACGTGGAAGAACCACATTGTCTTGGGGTTGTAGCACTTACCAGTAACGACAACTTCTACATTTAGAGACGACGGAACACGTCTGTACCTTAAAAAATCCCTAAGTTTATATCAAATTTATGTGATACTCCTTTTATCGCACTTTATTCTACTTTTTAAACTCACCTTTATTGGATCTTCTAGTCAAAAGATATGCAAATTTCCACCCAAAAAAAACTCACCTTTTAAACCCTAATTTGGAGGTTGTTTTGCTAGCCAACCTTTCTTATGTTGTATCTTTAAAATTTCGACCCTTCTGAGTTTGAAATTTAGTTTTGTAGTTCTCTGATATTTCCTCTATGCAATTCCATGGGTTTGATCAAAATTGGATGTGCCAAGTAGAATTTATGGTAACTTCCCCACACCTTGTTGATTTTTGGCCTTTCCAAGAGAATGTAATTGTAAAGCATGCCAAGTGCACAATATGTGATATCTTATTCTAAAACTTGCACCCAAAATACTACAGACTGTCCAATATCCAATGCAACTAGTCTCACTTAATTTGGATACTCATTGAAGAAGATATCATTGTTTTACCCAGAACACTTGTTTGAGACTAGTTATGATCCGAAATCGGATCCAGAAGCCTGATAGGGCTTGAAAAATGCTCAAAAATGAAAGTGCTCAGAATGCGACGAAACCTGTGCCATTGCGTCCGGCTCGTCTTCCTGATTCCGGTGGTATATTTACTTTCTCAAACGGAGCCCGTATGGAGAAGATATCGCATTATGTCCGAAAAGTCAAACAGGCAAAAAAGGGATGACTGTACAGTCCGTACAGTCCACGTGTCAAGGCCGTACAGTTGACGTGACAGGGTCGTACAGCTGACGTGGCTGCTTCATAAGGAGACATGTGGCAGATCCGTATGGAGGACACGTGGCATCACCAAGACGCGACACGTGTCAAGTGGATTTGGCATTTTCGGGGTACAGTTGGACCAGTATTGAGGTGACACGTGTCACCACTGACAGGGTGACACGTGGCAGGATGACATCATCAGATGACGTGGCAGGATGACAGGGCGTACGGTAGGCTGACGTAGCAGAACAAGTGGCAGTACGGCAGAATCGACGTGGCACACACCTGGGCCAATCAGCACGCGACACGTGTCAAGATTTGGTTGGTTGGTAAGGGTGCCACGTGGCCCAGTTAAGGGCTGCCATGTGGCACCCCATCATTGTTTCATTGGTTGTGTGTTAAAATTTTGGTTGGCGTCGCCGGGGGTCGAACCTGCGACCTCCGGTGGGCGAACGGACTATGGAAGTCGGGCTAACCGGGCCGCCGGCGGGTGGAACTTGTTATCAAAACGGCAATATAACTATTTAAATTGCAACAATGAATTTTTCGGCGGGAAAAGGGTCGGGGCCTAGCCCCAACCCTTGGTATTATCGTTTTCACATGACCACACGCGGCGGAATATGGCGCGAGAATATGGGTAAGGGCTTAGCCCTGGTCACACGCCATTTTATATGAAACCAACGCCACGGGACCAGAGCTTACCACCAAAAACGCGCGGTTATGCGCCAACAGTGCCACGAGACCAGGGGCCAGCCCTTTTTGCGTGGGGTTTTATTGGTAATGGTTCAACCGTTGGGCCCGTGGGCCTATAGATAGGCCATACGACCGAGAATTTGGGAGTAGCGCGAGATAAGAGGGGCTAGCGCGTAGCCTATGGGCTCGCGCTCAGCCCAAAAATAGCCATATGACCGAGTTAAGGGGGGCGCGCGCTGATGGAAGGGGCTTGCACCCAAATAAAACTTTATCCAGTGGGTTTTTCAACAGAATTGGTTTATTTTGGTTTAGTCATGCCTATTTTTAATTGATTTTCTCCATTTTTGGGGGATATTGGGCATTTTTGGAGGCCAAATTCTTGGAGGAAGTTGGGGATGTGAAACCAACTCCAATGATATATAAACCAGGCCTGTTTGAGGCCATTTATAGTCATTCAGAGCAGAGTTATGCTGGAGGAAAGCCAAGCCAAAGTCAGTTTGATGCAGGGAAGCCTTTGAGGTGGAGACGCTGTCGGATCGTTTCTGGGAGCTTGGAGCATCAGTTTTGCATGCCGTTTCTTTTGCAGGGTTCTTGAGATCTGGGACAACAAGACCAGATCAGTCTTTTAGCCATTTGGCATTGCTGAGATGTAATTTTGAGCACTTGAGCAGAAATAAAGAAGCCTCCCCCACAAGGAAAAAGGCCCGGAGACGTAGGCAAAAGTTGTGCCGAACTCCGTTATCAACCTGCGTTCTTATGGTTTGCTGTTTATTATTCATTTTAGATCTGCATATGTGTATTTGGATGATATAATCCTCTTCTTTCCTCATTCTTTCATTAAATTCTCAAATGGTTAATTTATACATGCAAGTTTAAAACTCAACCATAATCATTTAAAAGATCCAACGGATCAAGTTAATAGGACTAATTAGCTACCCTATCTTACACATGGTGTATCTCCAAAATTAGGATGAACCAGAAGATGAAAGTTTACCATATATACCTTGACAATACCTATGAATATCCTCCAAGTTTCACTTTCTGAATTATCACAGAAAAAAATTTATAGTGAAAATTCTTAGATGATTGAATTCAAGATGATTCAGAAACCCGATATTCCACAGGCTATATTTCTGAAAGTATAAATCCCAAAAATGTCAACTTTTAACCACAATTACCTTGATTGTTCTACTAAGTATCCCCCAAGGCGCTCCTTCTGAAACATCCTAGAAAAAAAGTTATAGAAAAAAATCCAAGGTGTCTTAGATGCAACAGTGAAACCCCAAGACCTTGAGCTCTGATACCAAATGTTAGGAAACAAATATCCAAATAGCATAAAAAAAATCAGAACAAGTACTTCACACCTTGAAAAAGAGATAATTTCATATAATAATCCTCTTTGAGGGGGAAGCCTCCTTATACACCACATAAATTCACAAATACAAGATAATTACAAATGAAAAGGTCTCCTTTGTATATATAGGAGACTAGGAGGTACAATTACAACTAATGGACCCAAGACGACATAAATAAAATAGAAATACTAATGTAATATGCCCCAATTAAGGGGTAATGTGCCACTATTTAGGGCTTAACATTAATGGCCATTTTGTTAAGTTGTCTATAATATGGACACATATGCCACGGATATTCCTTTTTTTACCCATCACTACTAGTGAAGAGAAATCAATTTAGCTAGGTTGAATGATATTGGCCTCGATCATTTCTTGAATCTTATGCTCAATCTCACTCTTTTATGCATATGGGTACATATAAGGCCTAATGTTAGGTGGTACACTTCCTGGTTGCAAATTAATAGCATGGTCATTATATCGAGTAGGTGGAATACCCTTAGGCATCTCTCCAAATACCTTGTAATGATTATTGATAACTTTTTGGAGATCCATTGGAGCATAAGGTATAGATGTTTGGACATATAATAAGCATAATTGTATAACTACACATGGTGTCCCTTTCTGAGTAATTTTTTCATGTTGTTAGAGCTTATCACTTCAGAGGGTTTCCCTTGGATACCTTTGAGTAAAATTTCCTTGCCTTATAAGGAAAATCTCATGAAAATTTCTTGAAAATTAAGAGTCATTGTTCCCAATTATTGTAACCATTGGACCCCTAATACAACATCAACACCACCCATTTGGATTGCAATCATGGGACTAACGAATAAATACTCCCACATATTGAGATTAATAATATGGCACTTCCTTAAACAATTTATTGTATGTCCATTTGCAATCATTACTTTAAACTCTAATGCTGGAAATATAAAGCAATTGAGAAGTTTCACTAATTTTCAATTAATGAAGTTATGGGTACTACCAAAATCAATCAACATTGTTACCTCTTTCTTTTGATATATCATTCTGTATTAAGGGTTTGTGGAGTACCAATGCTAGTCAATGCATCACAAGATATGGTTGGAGTAATCTCTTCTAGTTCCAGGTCTTGCGATGGATCCAATTCTTGATCTTCTTCCTCTTCAGAGTCTACATAGAATAATTTCTTCTCACTGCATTTATGACCCTTAATGTACTTGTTCTCACCATTGAAACATAGTCTCTTTTCTCTTCTTTCATCCATTTGTTGAGGTGTCAACCTCATAGGTTGAGTGAAGTTAGATGAGGGAGTATGGTTCTCTCTATCATTTTTAGTGGCCACCCTTCTAGTAGCCATATTTTTACCTTTAAATTTCCTTGCCACAATGAAAGCATGCTCTAGGGAATTAAGTTCGAAGAGACACACCTCATGTTGAATGCTCTCCTTTAAAGTGTTGATAAAGAGATCTAACAAGTTATCTTCTGAAATGTTCTTTAACCCGAGACTTAGTTTTTGGAATTGTTGAATGTGCTATGTAATTGGACCTCTTTGTTGGAGATTTATTAATTGACTAAATAATGTATTTCTCTTAATATCCCCATAATGTGCTATCAATTCATCCCTAAAAATGGACCAAGAGACAACATAAACCTTTTTTCGTTCACAAAGCCATTTTACCAAACAAATTGATCATTTTCTAAATACAAGGATTGAAGAGTTACCTTTTGTAAGGTTCTCACTTGTTGTGGATCAAAGAATTTCTCCATCTGGAATATCCATTTTATAGGATATTTACCATCAAACTTCCTCATGTCGATCTTGGGGATTACGTGGTTCCTTGGTGTTGACTGGAACCTCCGATGATTCAGATATGGATGTGATGAATAATCATGATTCCAGGGCTAAATTTGTATTTCCTCTACATTTACATAATTCATCTATGTCCCAATATCTCCTTTAGGTAATCTCTCATCTAGGGTACACAAGAAAATGGTTGACATGGAATTTTGTAATTCTTCCATCTTTTTTTTTTTACATTTGCTCCCTATTTTCATCCATTTTCTTTTCCATTTGTTCCATATTATTTTCCATATTTTCCCCTATTATCATTCATGTTATTTTTCATGTGTTGTTTTGTCTTTGTGTTTTTACCAAATTATTACTTTTTAAATATCTAACACTCAATTCATTAAATTGGTTCTCCAATCTGAATAGTTGGTTATGTATCTCTTCACTTTCTTCACGAGTCATGGTTGAGCTCTCTTGGGGTCTAGCAGGAGTATAAATTATTGCAAAACCATTTTCCATATGAAAAAATAATGATAATACTCTTTTTTTCTCTTTATCATAAATTTTGAATCACCAAAAATAGATCTTCCAATCAAAACTTATGCCAACTGTAAGTTATGTACCTTTAAAACCCTAATTTTGAGATTGTCTTACAGGATGACCTATGTGTTGACGATTGAAAATGTCAATGTATTTTCGCCCACAAAGTGTTGCTAAAAACCTATTATTATAAAACTAAATAATGCTAGTAGGTGGGACCCCCTTGAATTATTGGAGAGCAGATCTATTCGTGTTTTTTTTTATGTTATGATGATGTGCCACAGATGTTTACATGGTTGTTGTTGATGTCATTGAGGTGAGTTGAGCTTTCGCTACAACCTGCTATTCATTAATGGTGACTATTCCCATTGCACCTGCATAATAAACATGTTAGTAAAATTACACGAGGGGCAGTTTTGAAGAAGACAAAGTATTACGACGAGTGAAAAGGGACCAGTTCTGCAATACTACATGCATACAATATTTGTTGGTTATTGTTAAACCCTAGCTAAAAAGTAAATGGCTATGAAATTATGTTAAAATACGTTTTACATGCATATGGTGGAAATTTTGGTGCTGCATGGAAGTAATGGTTTGTGATTTTATATAGTCTATATGTATGGAGATTATGCTATGGTTCATATTGATGTTGATCATGCTATCGGTGATGATTCTATACATGATATCTTAGATTGTATAGTGGTCATGCAATTTATTTGAGTTAGGTTGGGAATATGAAGATGGGCAGCGCATTTGGCAAAGTAATAATGTGAATGGTCGAATTGTTATGTGGAACTTGGATTATGTTATAGTTTAAATTTGTTGATGTTCTCGATGCAAGGGTTGATTAATGGTGTTAATGAGGGGCTCGTTGGAGTGTACTATGGATTAAATGAGATATGGGTGGAGGCGACGTGCATTTACTGCACATCACCTTTACCCTTCTCGTTGGCCACCACCCTAGTCGGACTATTGTTTGATCTTTTTGTCGTGTTCGTGCTCCGGATTTTTGGCAGGGTGAAACCGCTCGACCACCTCCCGTCTTAAGGATTTCGATTAACAAGTATTACTCTTTTGGCCATTCTTGACTTCACTCTGGTTATGAAATATTTTTGGCTTAGTTGTGTGGGTTTGTGTTGTCCTGAGTGTTGCAACTGTGTGAAATTTTGGTTTTAAATGGAAATGGATGGTTCTATCGTAATGGCTTTAAGTTCATCGAAGTTGTTAGTCTTTCCGCGTGATAGTTCTTTGTTGCCATTGTGTTTTGGTTGAGTCTTTTGTTTAAATCATGGCTGGAAGATTGCCTTCACAATTCTGGGGTTTAACTAGAGCCGTCTCTTCCTATTTCAACCCTGTCAAGGAACTATCTCCCGTTCACAAGTGAATCATAATTATCCTTGTGCATACACCTTTGGCCTCGAAGTTTCATTGCAATTAGTTACGTTCCTCCTATGAAGGCTACCGTGCAAACCCTTAACCCTCTAGGATAGAGTTGCATAGGGAGAATATCAAGCCCGTTAATTTGTTCTCGATTTTTGTGGTCTATTAATTCGAATGAGGGCTCACCTGTTGGTCGTATAACAGTCGTGTTGGTATGGTGTTCCTAACTACCTTTGTGATAATAGTGTGAACCTTACATTGCCACTGCACTTCTAAAGTCCACAGTCACCCGCCTGATGTCAAAGAACTTAGTTGTTTTTAATGGAAGGGCCTATGCCTGTTTCGATTGGATGCATGGGTATACACAGCTACCTCATCTTGTTCGGTCGATTGATTTTATTTTTTTACCACAGTGGTGAATTGTTGGTTGATGTACAGTCGCTAGTTTTGAACTTATGGTGATTTGGTCGATGGATGACATTGGTCACGAATGCTTAGGGTTGCTCACACAGGTCACGTCTGCGAATGGTATTTTTCAAATGAAACATGAGGCATGATAACTATGGGTTCCCTGGGGCCGAACAATAATCAAACTGGAAAACTTTAGAAGGCATATCCAAAACTTCTTTGTGTTGTCGGTTGAATAAGCCTGAGTATGCATGACTTAATTGAATCATGGTGTGACTTAAACAAACCAACCACTTATTAATGAGCACAGTATCAACACGATATGTTGAGTTATTGTCATTACTGTGTGTTTGTTGCAATAAGTGGAAATGTCGCATTGTTGAGTTTGGTTAGTTGTGCTCTGTGTGTAGTATGGATAGTTTTTTTTATACTCAGCGATACCCTCAGAGTTTTAAGCATGCTATTTAGTGTAATTGACCATTGTTGATGACAGTCACGTTGGATATTTGGCTCGGCTTTTAATTTGCATTGAGTTGTTTGGTTTACAGTGGTATGGTTACGTTGCCTTGGAAATTTACTCCTGCATAGCCTGTGTCTAAATGGTGGTTGTTGGTTGTATGGTCAATTGTCGTTTCAGGCATGGCATGTGAAGTTTTG
>JASDQU010752065.1:123171-135731 GCA_032191745.1 Picea mariana
GATTGGCTCTATTACAGAAATAGTGAATTCATTATTATTTTGGAAACGCTACTTTTAAATATAGATGTGGATTGGGGAAATGTATGGCAGTGGTGGATGTTAATGATTACAGATTGGAAATGATTGTTGTTGTTGACTGTTATAAAATGCAGAATGTGCGAATAAAGAGAACATAACCTCTTACAAATTGTGTTAATTACTTCTATTTTGTAATGGCATTGTGTCAGATATTAATGGACAGTGAAATTAGGCAAATACACAGGAATTATGACTCAGTCATCTAATTGTTGGTTGATGCATATTTTTCTTATTGCAAAATATGTTATGGATTGCTTGATTAATCTCATGACAAGTAAACATTTTTTTCCCTTTCATTATCTCATTTTACACTAATTACAACCCCCTCACATATCCCATATTCATTGTGTTCACTCCCTGTTCTGATATTGATTATAGCCAAGAGAATTTATGTGTTAAATGGATGAAGTGGAAGTATCATGAGTGGATTGCAGTAAGGTTTATCAGGTGATTTACAATTGATTGTTGTTGTCATTGAACAGTGACAATTTATTCTCCCCGTTCATTATATCATATTTTCCCTCAATACAAACCCCTCACGTATCCCAAAACACTATTTCACCCCCTCTACTCATTGATTAATGTTAGAACAATTTGTATGGATTGGATTGCATGAGCCTGATACATTCTAAGCCAAATCTATTTCGTCTTTTTAAGGAGTTGTCATGCATGGTTATTTAAAAGACTATTTGCTAATCGTTAACATATGCGGGATGAGTTTTTTCAGTCGGGGAAACCATGGCCGAGGGAACAGAGGTAGAGGTAACTAGAACCGAGTCCCAAGAAGGCCCAGGTTCTCTATACATTTTGATGTTGATTCAAAAGAGCTTGGCCAATTGTTTAGTGTTGGATTCTTTAATTGGATTAGGCAGGGAATAGTCCAACCTAGGCTTGAAAGGCCTCCTTTCCAATCCCCTCAAGCCCCTGGCATCCCTGTGCCTCCTCATGTCTCTTTACAGCCTGAAGTCCCTGAAAATGATGGGTGGTAGGAGATTTTTCACCCAGCAGTCTCCCAACACCATGGTTGGCCCAACATCACTTTGCCTGCTCCTCCACCTTTGAAACCCATTTTCCAATCTGCCCCTAACCACTTGCCAGTACAATCGTCCCATGCCAGCAAGAGATTGAATATTGGAACCCACCATGCATTTGATAAAGGAAAAGCTATGTTTACCCCTTCCTCACCCTTCGATGACTCCGACAAATATGTGTCTTCATGGATGCATTTGAGGGATGATTGTTCCCATGCGATTAGTGAGATAAAGCCTAAAGGCTCTGCCCAGTCCAAGGAAAATTTAGGAAAATCAAGAGGTGACAACAACAACCAAGGAAGGGTTGCATCACAGACTGGAAAATATGGTTTTTGATTTTTTATGTTATTTATTGTTTTATGACGGTGGACTTCATGGATTTTGGACAACATGTTTTATTTTGGATATGTGAGTAGTACTTTGAAATATTTTCAAATTTCATGAGCTAAAATTGCCAAAAGTAAATGTGTTTGAGGTGAGGCACAAGGGATGTGGTTGCTTAACTAATGGATTATGTGATAATGGTTATGATTGTTATGAACTAAAGGGAGTCACAAGAGGTCCCACCTACTAGTTATTATTTATTTATGGCCCTATTATGATTATTACTTCCCCCCCCCTAACTAAAATTAGTTGAGTCTTTAGTTAGATTAACTAATAAGTTGGTTCAACTACTTCAACCAATTCTAATTTGTTAAAAGAAAAAGTAAGGGGAGGAACAAGAGGAGGATAGAAGCAGAAGCATCCTAAGGTTTGATCTTTGAGTTTGTGTTGAGATAATTCAGTTTTCATCCATTCATATATTCATCATAGCCTAATTCTCTTTTATGATAGAAGGGTCTTACTGTAGGCAGCAATATTCAGGGATGAATCAAATCATTCAGAAACTTGTTCTTCAGAGGTGTTGATCTATATTTGATAGTCTATGTAGACTTGTCTATTTGTGAATTAGTTTTCATGACTGACAAAGGCTAATGTGTAGATTCGAGTGGGCAACAATCTGTGGCAAGATGATCCATCTTTTAGAGTTTAGTTTTGGTTTTCTGTCAAAGGTCCTTTTGTATGTTCCATCGGGGATGTCTAAGTTTGACTTTGGTCCAAGATTTTTGTATGAGATTTTGTAAAGAAGATGACTCTTTGGTGAATTGGAATGAAATAAAGGATTGCTTTATGTCTCAATTTTCTCGATTATCATCTTGGTGTCTTTACTTTTGTTCTTACATTTATTTTAGCAACTGATATGTTCATAAAAATACATAAAAAGTGAATTTCCAGCGAGCGTTTTGTTGATAAAAGACTAGCCTAAGCACTTGTAATTAATACTTGTGAGTTAGGATATATATTTTTGTTGGCTATAAATATAGGGTGATATTCCTGTCTACTTTACTTTAGCCAAGTAAATTCTGAAAATGCTTGAGTAAGATCAATTCATATTGTTGCCTCAACATTTATTTGGCGACCATACTAGGGAGATCTTTGATATCTCTCTGGTTAAATTTTATACTCGATTTCATCGATACATCTTTCTTTTTCTTATTTTGATTCTTTCATTGTTTTTCTTTTAATGAATGTTCCTGTTGCAAGGCATCCCAATCTTGAGCCCGGTATCCAAAACCAAACCAACATTTCTTTAAACCTGTTTCTTACTATTTTAGACACTGCTAAGACCCATGTTGAGCTTAACCATTCTTGGGTAGCAATTGAACAAGATATTAGTACTCAAGAACAATTGGAAGCTAGACGTAGGCAACCTAGAAATCAGCAATAACCTTTCGTTTCTTCAATTTCGGCCTTTCTTTCATGTCCTTTGACTCTCACACTTCTAGAAGAAGAAGAGGATTTTCACCCGAAATCAGTCTGATTTCTGATATAGGAAGGAGAAATGTTGCGCTATCTTCCCAATAAAGTGCCCTAAGGAGAACATTATTTGATTCATCTAGCTCATCTTTCTTTCCCTCATCTATCATCCACAGATGGCATCTAGTGGTGGCTTTGGTGGCACTAGAAGTGCTCCATATTCCCAATCTTCATCGTCATTGGTGATTGGTAGCTTGTACATCCAACATATCCCTATCCAATATACTATGAACCCTGCCAAAGTCATCAAGAAGTATGGACTTTTTCAGTTCGAAGAAGATGCCACAACTACACCATGGCATGTGTCCTCTCCTCTTAATCTAGTTCCTTCTACTCGTCCACTTCCAAAGTTTAAAGAGCATTTGCCTAAGTTTTCAGGAAATAAAATTGTTAGTACCAATGAACACCAAATGGCATTTTCCAATGCTTTTCATAGCATAGGGGCCAACGACAATGATACTTTCATGGGCCTATTCGTCAATTCCTTGGAAGTGAAGCCTGCAGCCAACTTCTTTGACCTGCTCCTGATATTTTTTCCACTTGGGAGGAATTAATTTATTGGTCCAGATCCACTTACAGACAATCCAAAAGCTCTGCTGAGAAGTTAAGGGAGTATAATAACATCACTTACAAAGATGGTGAGGCCATCAGGTATTTTAACTTGCGTTTCACCAAGTTGTATAATCAAATACCCGAACTTATCCACCCTTAGAACCAAGCCGCCTTCATGCATTACTACAATGCATTGCCTTCTCCTTACCATCATAGGCTTGAATAAAAGGCCATTGATAATCTCGGTTTCCTCTGCACACTTGTTCAGAGTATGAAGAACAACTTGAACGAACTAGTCTAGCCCAGGGAGAATTAGTTAGACAGCCAGACATGTCTGCTCTCTTACAACTAGTACAAGATATGAACAATAGTATGATAGAATTTGAACGAAAGGGTATTGTCTCCCCTCCCAACCCTAGTGGAGCTTCATCCTCTTCTTCCCCTCCTTTTAGAAGTCCGGTTCAAAATAATTTTCATCCCAAATCTATCATGCCTAGGATTTAGTGTAACTTTTGCAAGGAACACCATGAAGAAACCACATGTGAGGTAAGGAAGAGTTCCAGAGACAAGATCTTTGGTAAAAGACCATAAGCCACGATCGTTGTCCTAGATTTTTCCGAGCTAGAAGATGTGATGGTTATCAATACCAGAAACAAAGCCTATGCCCCAACATGCAAGTTTGACCCTCCTCACAGTTCTTCTAGCCTGAGCTCATCCTCAACCACTACTGTGCCCCAGGTTCCTAAAATTCCTAAGAGTCAAAGAATCACTCCTTCCCCCCCCTCTTCCAAATACAACATCTTGAATCAATTGGCTAACATCAAAGAAGATGCAACCCTCCTAGACATGGTTGTCGTCCCTGAACAACAGATGCATCTGAAACAATTCATGGAAGGAAAGGCTTTCATTGTGGCCAATATTTTTGAAGAGGTAAGTGAAGAGGATTCTTCTATAAATAAAGTAGGTGTACATAACTTTAGATACCCTGTAAAAAACCCCCCTTTTTATATTTCTGTAAAGATCATGGATAAATTCTCCCATTGTTGCCTCATTGATGGTGGTTCAGGCCCAAGTGTTATGTCCAAGATTATTATAGAAGAGCCAGGCTTATCTTGTACAAATGAAAATGCCTGAAGCATGCTTTCCTATAATAGTCTTCAACAAAATACCATAGATGAGATTAAAAATGTGACCTTAGTTTTGTGCTCTCACTCCGAAATAAGGACAACCCTCAGCATTCAGGTGATTGATATGCCTGTAAGAAATTAGTCAATTATTTTGGGAAGAGATTGGCAAGACTTAACAGGTGGATACCTCTCACTCGATGAAACACATTTATCTGTTCCTCGGAACAAAAAAAACATTATAATTCTTAGAGAAGGAAGGATATCCCCTTATATCGAAAGTATCCAACAACCTAATGTAAACTATATCGAAGAGGACCTAGGAGTATACTCCATATTTGCAGAGGAGGATAATATTCCTTTGGAACAAATCAATTTAGATGATGGTATGTGGCACATGCACTTTGATGGTTCATGCTCAAATGAGGGTAATGGAGCTGGTGTTGTTTTAATTTCTCCTATCAGAAAAATACATAACTTTTCTTATAGGTCAGAGTTTGCTTGCACAAACAACGTCATTGAATTTGAAGCCCTGTTATTAGGAATTGAAAATGAATATAATCTTGGCTGTGGTCACCTATCGGTTTTCGGGGATTCTGAGCTTATTGTCAACCTTGTACTTAATATTTATTCCCCCAGCAACAAATTGATGAAACGATATACCCAAATAGTTTGGGCTCTTATCTCGAACCTATTTTCTTTCAATATCACTCACGTAAAGAGGGAGATAAACTCCATGGTTGATCAGTTAGCTTTTTTGCAGTTTCTCCTACTCGACAACTTCTGCTTCACAAGCCTGATTGTACCTTTCAATCCTTATATCGTCCACATATTCCTGACAATATGGAATCTTGGCAGGTCTTCCCTAATGAAAAGAGCATTTGTGATTTTATTCAAAATGAACCTTTTAAGCCTAAGGAAATCATATCCATAGAAGACAACATGATTCCTAAAAGCTTGACTCCTCTAAAGAGTTCATTTTCTTCGAGTGATATAGACAACAAGGAGAAACAAAAAGAAGAGGAGTCGAAAATGAAGGTGGGTGAAACCATCTCCTTGAACATTGGGACACTCGAGACTCCAAAGAACGTTAAAATAGGTGCTAAATGTTGAGATGAAGAGAAGGGGAAGTTTTCCAAGTTGCTTGGTGAATTTTGAGACGTTTTTGCTTGGACTTATGAGGATCTTCGTGGTTTTGATCCTGGCCTTATACAACATGCCATTCCCATCCAGGAAGGTGTAAAACCAGTTAGGCAAAGACAAAAACCTATCAACCCGGTGCTAGAAGCAACCATTCGAAAGGAGTTGGAAAAATTTTTGAAGGTTGCAATTATCTTTCCAGTCAAGTATTTTGAATGGGTCTCAAATCTAGTCCCTGTTCAGAAAACAACTAGACAGATTAGATTGTGAGTTGCTTTTCGCGCATTAAATCGAGCTAGTATAAAGAACCACTTCCCGCTTCCCAACATGGAAATGATTTTGCAGCAAGTTGCAGGGTCACAAATGATGTTCTTACTTGACGGGTTTTCCGGTTACAATCAAATTGAGGTAAAAAGGGCAGATAAATATAAAACCACCTTTATTACTCGTTGGGGTACCTTTGCTTATGAGCGCAAGCCGTTTGGTTTATCTAATGTAGGTGTCGCTTTTCAAAGAGCTATGCAATTAGATTTTTATGATTTGATCGGTAAGATCATTCAGATCTACCTTGACGACTTGACAGTTTACTCTAAAATCCGATCAGATCATTTTTTCGATCTGAGAAAGGTTCTCATGCAATGTAGGAAGTTTGGAATTTCCCTAAACCCTTCCAAGTCCATTTTTGGTGTTACCGAGGGAAAGCTCCTTGGACACATGGTCTCTGATTCAGGAATAAGTATTGATCCGAAAAGAATTGTTGATATCCTTAACCTTCCTGCTCCTACTTCTAAGAAAGAGGTTCAAGCCTTCATGGGAGTTATTAACTTCATCCACAGGTTTGTTCCATATTTTGCAGTGATGGTCAAGCCAATCCATAATCTGCTTAAGCAAGACCATTCTTTTTCCTGGACTAATTATGTCGAAATGATTTTGAAGGGATTAAGAAAGCAATCATCTCTGCACCGGTTTTGGCGAAGCCAGATTTTGAGAAGGAGTTCACAATTTATACTAATGCCACCAGGGAGGCAGTTTCTATTGTCCTTCTGCAAGATGATGGTTAAGGAAATGAAAAACCTGTGGCTTACATGAGTCAAATTTTATCTGATGATGAATTTAAATACTCTTTTATTGAGAAACACGTTTGTTCTCTTGTTAAGGCCGTTGAAAAGTTTCGCCACTATATCTTAGGTAAGCATACTTTGGTAAAAGTCCCTTTACCTACTATTATTTTTTTGCTCTAACGGACTTGTCTTTCAGGAAAACTTGCACATTGGCTTGCCAATATCTAGGAGCATGATTTAAATATTGTGACTTCTACCACTATCAAGGGACATGACCTAGCCCTTCACTTGGCTTAGCATGCTGAGAATGGTGAAGAAGTTGATGAAGAAGATATTTCCCTTTCAGCCCTCTTTTACATTGACGATCAGACCCTCCCTGTGTCTGAACATCCTCAGTACAAAAATTCGGCTTATTATTTACAGAACCAAAGATGTCCAGACAAATTAGACACTCATCAAAGGAGAAGACTTTGTCTTGAGTCTGTAAGATATTTCATTATAGGATACCTGTTATTTCGAAGATCTATTGATGGTGTGTTACTTCATTGTGTAAACAATGAAGATGCACAAAAATTGTTGTAGGAAGCCCACGACTCTTCAAGTTCTGTCATTCATGTAGGAGGTCATTTTTCTGCAAAGACCATTGCTTTCAAAATTATTAGGAAGGGATATTATTGGCCTTTGATCTTTTGCAACTCTTATGTTTTTTCAAGGTCTTGCGACAAATGCCAAAAATTTGCTGGGAAAGAACGCCTTTCAGCCATGCCATTACAACCTATCTTGCCATATTTCCCCTTTTCAAAGTGGGGATTGGATTTTATTGGTCCTATTAACCCTCCTTCTTTAGATGGGAAAGTTTTCATCTTGACAGCCACATACTATTTTACTAAATGGGCCAAAGTTGTCCCACTTAAACATTCCACAGACGATCAAGTAATTTCTTTCCTTGAAAATAATGTTTTTTCCAGATTTGGTCTTCCATTGGAATTTATTACAGACAATGGTCCAGCTTTCATTTCTGCTAAGCTAACTCAATTTTTATCCAAATTGGGGGTTAAACATTTCATGTCATCATCTTATTATCCCCAAGGAAATGGGCAAGCTAAGTCCACTAATAAAAATTTGGTAAGGATCGTCAAAAGGCTCATCGAGGACAAACCTCGCCAGTGGCACACTCTCCTCACTTATGCCCTCTAGGCAGATCGAACTACCGCTAAAGTAAGTACTGGTTGTACCCTTTTTCAACTGGTTTATGGTCAAGAAGTCCTCCTGCCAAATGAGCTGGAACTTTCTTCCTTAAGGTTGATGCTACAAACCGAAGAATTAAATTCTTCAGATGTTCCACAAAGAGTAAATGCATTACTAGCCTTGGAAGAACAAATAATGTTTGCTTTGGATAATATTAAAAGGAGACAGCAAATTGTTAAGAAGTATTTCAACAAGAGTGTCAAAACTATCAAGTTTAAGGTCAATGAAAAATTCTTGCTATGGGATTCGGCTCACGCTGATAGGGGAAGACATTCAAAATTTCAGAAATTATGGCTGGGTCCTTTCAAAATCGCTTTTGTCTTAGGTATAAATTCTTACATTCTAAAATATTTGCAGGAGCGATTATTTTCATACAACACTAATGGTTCTCACTTAAACCATTATGTGGAACCAACATGAAAAGCTCCACGCTGTCTAGATTTCCTGTATTTTAATAGTCTAGCTCTATTTTCGTATTTTCATTTTTTATTTTGCTTACAGTAGTTGTTTTCTGTTTCAATTATTTTCTACTGCCTTTATTTTTCGGTCACTTTATTTCTGCCTTTTTAATCTTTTGCAAATTCATTCTTTTTGAGCTTTGTTTTGCATCATCTTTTGGTTTTGATAGACAATACGATGTTGGATCATATTTTCCACAATGACACTCCTGCAAGCATTGGTAGTCAATAACAATCAAGCTTACACAGTTGTTATGATGTCATCTCTAAAGGACCCTTGAAATTGCCATACATTTCCACTGTTGTCTTATAAAGAATTGGTTATCTCCTGCTTCTTCTCGCCATTTCTTCACCCACTGAGAGTTTAAGAGAAAATCTGGAAATTTTCCTCCTTACAGGTTAAAGAACAAATTATGGTCGATGGATTATGTATATAGTGGTAAAAACCCCTCATACTTAACATTTTTCATAAGTTATTCCCGAGTTCCTGATCATCTTTCCATTAAATCTGCTCACTTCCCCCTTTTGCATAATCATTCGAGTTATGTCTCTTGAGATTACTACTCTTAGTCTGTGAAACCATGAGTTCTGAGTTATAATATGTTAAAAACAAATTTCCCTGTGGAGTCGCCAGTTTGTTGATGATTGAAAACGTCAACGTATTTTCTCCCGCAAAGTGTTGCTAAAAACCTGTTATTATAAAACTAAATAATGCTAGTAGGTGGGACCCCCTTGAATTATTGGAGAGCAGATATTTTTTTTTTTATGTTATTATGAAGTGCCACAGAAGTTTACATGGTTGTTGTTTATGTCATTGAGGTGAGTTGAGCTTTCTCTACAGCCTACTATTCATTAATGGTGACTATTCCCATTGCACCTGCATAATAAACATGTTAGTAAAATTACATGAGGGGCAGTTTTGAAGAAGACAAAGTATTACAACGAGTGCAAAGGGACCAATTCTGCAATACTACATGAATAGAATATTTGTTGGTTATTGTTAAACCCTAGCTAAAAAGGAAATGGCTATGAAATTATGTTAAAATACGTTTTACATGCATATGGTGGAAATTTTGGTGCCGCATGGAAGTAATGGTTTGTGATTTTATATAGTCTATATGTATGGAGATTATGCTATGGTTCAGATTGATGTTGATCACGCTATCAGTGATGATTCTATACATGATATCTTATATTATATAGTGGTCATGCGATTTATTTGAGTTAGGTTGGGAATATGAAGATGGGCAGTGCATCTGGAAAAGTAATAATTTGAATGGTCGAATTGTTATGTGGAACTTGGATTATGTTATAGTTTAAATTTGTTAATGTTCTCGATGCAAGGGTTGATTAATGGTGTTAATGAGGGGCTCGTTGGCGTGTACTATGGAGTAAATGAGATATGGGTGGAGGTGATGTGCATTTACTGCAAGTCACCTTTACCCTTCCCGTTGGCCACCACCCTAGTCGATCTATTGTTTGATCTTGCTATTGTGTTCGCATTCTGGATTTTTGGCAAGGTGAAACCGCTCAACCACCTCCCGTCTTAAGGATTTTGATTCACAGGTATGTCTCTTTTGGCCATTCTTGACTTCACTTAGGTTATGAAATATTTTTGGCTCAGTTGTGTGGGTTTGTGTTGTCTTGAGTGTTGCAACTGTGTGAAATTTTGGTTTTAAATGGAAATGGTTGGTTCTGCCGTAATGGTTTTAAGTTCATTGAAGTTGTTAGTCTTCCTGCGTGATAGTTCTTTGTGCATTTTGGTTGAAGGGTTTTGTTTAAATCATGGCTGGAAGGTTGCCTTCATGATTATGGGGTTTAACTATAGCCATGTCTTCCTGTTTCAACCCTGTCAAGGAACTGTCTCTCGTTCACAAGTGAATCATAATTCTCCTTATGCGTACACCTTTGGCCTCGAAGTTTCACTGCAGATAGTTCTGTTCATCCTGTGAAGGATACCGTGCAAACCCTTAACCCTCTAGACTGGAGTTGCATAGGGATACTATCAAGCCTGTTAAGTTGTTCCCAATTTTTGTGGTCAATTACTTCGAATGAGGGCTCACCTGTTGGTCATGTAACAATCATGTTGGTATGGTGTTCGTCACTGCCTCTGTGATAATAACGTGAACCTTACATTTCCACTGCAGTTCTAAAGTCCACAGTCACCCGCCTGATGTCAAATAACTCAGTTGTTTTTAATGGAAGGTCCTCTGTCCATTTTTATTAGATGCATGGGTATACACAGCTACCTCAGCTTGTTCAGACGATTGATTTTATTTTTTTACCACAGTGGTGAATTGTTGGCTGATGTACAGTCGCTAGTTTTGCACTTATGGTGATTTGGTCGATGGCTCTAGACTGGAGTTGCATAGGGATACTATCAAGCCTGTTAAGTTGTTCCCAATTTTTGTGGTCAATTACTTCGAATGAGGGCTCACCTGTTGGTCATGTAACAATCATGTTGGTATGGTGTTCGTCACTGCCTCTGTGATAATAACGTGAACCTTACATTTCCACTGCAGTTCTAAAGTCCACAGTCACCCGCCTGATGTCAAATAACTCAGTTGTTTTTAATGGAAGGTCCTCTGTCCATTTTTATTAGATGCATGGGTATACACAGCTACCTCAGCTTGTTCAGACGATTGATTTTATTTTTTTACCACAGTGGTGAATTGTTGGCTGATGTACAGTCGCTAGTTTTGCACTTATGGTGATTTGGTCGATGGCTGACATTGGTCACGAATGCTTAGGGTTTCTCACATAGGTCATGTTTGTGTATGGTACTTTTCAAATGAAACATGAGGCATGATAACTATGGGTTCCCTGGGGTCGAACGATAATCAAAATTGAAAACTTTAGAAGGCATATCCACGACATCTTTGTATTATTGTTTGAATAAGCCCAAGTATGCATGGCTTAATTGGATCACGATGTGACTTAAACAAACCAACCACTTATTAATGAGCACAGTCTCAGCATGATATGTTGATTTATTATCATGACTGTGTGTTTGTTGCGATAAGTGGAAATGTCGCATTGTGGAGCTTGGTTAGTTGTGCTCGGTGTGTAGTATGGATAGTTTGTTTTTATAGTCAGCGATACCCTCAGAGTTTTAAGCATGTTAATATTGCAAGTTACCATTGTTGATGATAGTCACGTTGGATATTTGGCTCGACTTTTAAGTCGCATTGATTTTTTTGGTTTACAGTGGTATGGTTACGTTGCCTTGGAAATTTAATCCTGCATAGTCTGTGTCTAAATGGTGGTTGTTGGTTGTATGGTCAATTGTCGTTTCAAGCGTGGCATGTGAAGGTTTGATTATTTTGATATTTCTACTACATATATATATGGGAATGAATATCATTACAGATCTCGATTGGCTCTATTACAGAAATAGTGAATTCATTATTATTTTGGAAACGCTACTTTTAAATATAGATGTGGATTGGGGAAATGTATGGCAGTGGTGGATGTTAATGATTACAGATTGGAAATGAGTGTTGTTGTTGACTATTATAAAATGTAGAATGTGTGAATAAAGAGAACATAACCTCTTACAAATTGTGTAAATTAATTCTATTTTGTAATGGCATTGTGTCAGATATTAATGGATAGTGAAATTAGGCAAATACACAAGAATTATGACTTAGTCATCTGATTGTTGGTTGATGCATATTTTTCTTACTTCAAAATATGTTATGGATTGCTTGATTAATCTCATGAACAATAAACGTTTTTTCCCCTTTTATTATCTCATTTTCCACTAATTACAACCCCCTCACATATCCCATATTCATTTTGTTCACTCCCTGTTCTGATATTGATTATAGCCAAGAGAATTTTTTTATTAAATGGATGACGTGGAAGTATCATGAGTGAATTGCAGCAAGGTTTATTGGGTGATTTACGGTTGATTGTTGTTGTCATTGAGCAGTGACCATTTCTTCTCCCCATTCATTATATCATATTTTTGCTCAATACAAACCCCTCATGTATCCCAGAACAATGTTT
>JASDQU010752065.1:135898-146188 GCA_032191745.1 Picea mariana
TACCCAAACCTTTGTGCTACGGGGCTTTGTTCAAGGGTTGACATCAATGACAACCAACCTTAATCAACATAACCTAAGGAGTGTGTGCACTCGATGGGTGTCATGGGAGACCTTACAATATCCATAATGGGGATACAACTTAGTAAATAAAATTTCTCCTTGAAATTCATCTAATAATTCATCAATGACAAGAATAGGAAACTCATCTTTAATTGTTAGGAAACAAATATCCAAATAGCATAAAAACATCAGAATAAGTACTCCATGCCTTGAAAAATAGATAAATTCATATGATAAGCCTCTTTGAGGGGGAAACCTCCTTATACACCACATAAATTCACAAATACAAGATGATTCCAAATGAAAATGTCTCCTTGGTATATATAGGAGACTAGGAAGTACAATTACAACTAATGGACCCACACCAACATAAATAAAATAACAATACTAATGTAATATGCCCCAATTAAGGGTTAATGTGCCACTATTTAGGGATTAACATGCCCCTCTGCTTCAGAAAATTTTTTTCCACAATGTTTGAGTAATTATGGATGATTCCGTATAAAATACTCATCTTCCCAAGTGGAATCTTCAACAAGTAGCTTGTTCCACTTAATGAGATACTCTGAAATGGATCTATTCCTCAACTAGCTAATTCTTTTGTCAGTGATAGCTTCAGGCTCTAATATGATTTTTCCTTCCTCATTAAGTTCTAGAAATATAGTTGAACATGGAAAAATGGGTGTACTTGAGTGCCCTCCTACCAGAAACATGGAAAACTGGGTGAACTTGCCTACATCTTCGCAAGTACACCCAATTTTCCATGTTTCATGCTTAAAGAATCCTGAGTGCCCTCCTACTAGAGAGGTGTGCAATTCCAAAAGTACCTTTTGTTTGAGTTGGGATTTATTACATAAATATAAGCGATCTTTGTACTATAGTGAATCATTTTTCCATGTAAATGCATCTGATGCACTAGAATCCTGTTGCAACCTTTGAATGAGAGTCCACAATTTTTTTTCATTCTTCCATTCATCCCTTGCTTTTTTTATACAATCATATTGGATGATAGAGATGGCACAGAGAAAGGCCTCAACATCTTCATCCTTTCTTGAGAGTGCATCTCCCATGACATTTTGCTTCCCTTTTTTGTAGATGACTTCAAAATCACAACCCAACATCTTGGTCACCCGTTTTTGTTGTTCTTCTAAAGATAGTCTTTGTTCTTAGAAGTATTTAAGACTGTCATGATCAGTTTTGACCTCGAATTGCATACCTATTAGGTAAAGGAACCATTGCTTCAATGCATGTAGTATTTCCATCATTTCCTTCTCATAAATGGGTTTGTGTAAGTCCTTTCCCTTGAGTGGTCGACTTTCAAAAGAAATGGGCCTTCCTTCTTTCATTAGAACATCACCAATGCCATTTCTTGAGGCATCAAATTCCACAATAAAGGTTTTTGTGAAGTCTGGTGTGGTCAAGACAAGAGATTTTCACATCGCCTCTTTAAGTTGTTCAAAATCTTGAGTTTCCTCTAGAGTCCATGAAAATGCATCCTTCTTAGTTAATGTTGTTAAATGTGTTATTATTCTTCCATAGTTTCGAACAAACTTGCGGTAGTAACCTGTCAAACCCAAAAATCCTCTAAGATTCTTCAATGTTTTGGGAATTGGCCAGTCCATCATGGCCTTAATCTTGTTAGGGTCTACCTTGATACCTTCATGAGATAAAATATGACCCAAATACTCTACCTCCTTCACCTCAAAGAAACATTTGTATGGTTTGGAATATAGTTGTTTCTCCTTTAGTAGTTGTAGCACCCTATCAACATGTCAAACATGATCCTCCCAATACTTTCTATAGATTATTATATCATCAATAAATACTAAAACAAATTTTCGAAGGAAGGGCTTGAAAATGGAATTCATCAACCCTTGGAATGTGGAAGGTGCATTCGTAAGGCCAAAAGGCATGACCAAAAATTAATAATGGCCTTCATGAGTTTTGAATGTTGTTTTTAGGATATTTGCTTCCTTCATTCTAATCTGATGATACCTTGAACAGAGATCCAAATTTGTGAAGTAGATTGATCCATGTAGTTCATATAACAATTCATCAATGACAGGAATGGTAAACTTATCTTTAATGGTGATCTTGTTGAGTTCTCTATAATCTGGACACATATGCCATGAGCCCTCTTTGTTGAGTAGCATTACCATCTGTGCAAAGTATGAACTTTGGATAGGTCTAATAATTCCAACCTCTCACATTTCTTCAACCATACACTCAATTTCACTCTTCTAGGAATAAGGGTATCTGTAAGGTTTGATGTTAGAAGGAACACTCCTAGGAATTAGGTGAATATCATGATCATGATCGTGAGTGGGTGGAAGACCTATGGGAATATCTTCAAATAATTTGGAATACTTATCAATAATACCTTGGATATCTAGGGGAACAGATGGCTTAGATGTTTGAACTTCTAGTGAGCATAGTTTTACAATTACACCATGATGCCCCTTTTTCAATAATTTTTTCATGTCATTAGAGCTTATCACCTTACTAGGTTTCCTTGTGATACCCCTTAACTCAATTTCCTTTCCTTCCAATGAAAATTTCATGAAAAGTTCCTGAAAATTAAAAACCATTGTTCCCAATGATTGTAACCATTGGACTCCTAGTACCACATCAACACCACCCATGGGTATAGAAATCATTGGACTATTCATTACATATTCCCCCATAGTAAGATTGATCTTATGGCATTTTCCTGAGAAATTGATAGTTCCTCCATTTTCAATCATTACCTGAAACTCTGGCACTGGATATATAAAGCAATTGAGATCTTTGGATAATTTACAGTGAATGAAATTATGAGTACTACCAGAGTCAATTAGGATTATTACCTTTGTTATTATTAATTTGAAAGAATTCTTTGATTATTACCTTTTTCCTTTTGATATATCATTCGATCTTGAGGGTTTGAGGAGTGATAATTCTAGCCAATGCATCACATGATATGGTGGGAGTCAACTCTTCAGAAGAAATATCTTCTACGTTTTCATCTTGAGATGGTTCTTGTTCTTTTTATTGTTCTTCTTCCTCTTCACAATCTATGTATAATAATTTCTTCTCACCACACTTATGTCCCTTACTAAACTTGTTGTCACAATTAAAGCATAAGCCTTTTTCTTTTCTTTCCTCCAATTGTTGAGGTGTCAACCTTGTAGATTGAGGTGGTTTATAAGAAGGAACATTATTCTCTCAATAGATGTTAGGAGTGGTCGTTCTAGTAGCCATAGCCATATTTTTACTTTCAACATTTCTCGCCACCCTGAATGCATTCTCCAATGATTTGGGTTCCCAAAGGTGAACCTCATGTTGAATTTTATCATTTAAAGTTCCTCTGAATACATCAATCAGGTGCTCATATGGAATATGTGTTACCTTTATATTCAATCTTTGGAAGTTCTCAATGTGCTCCACAACTGAACCCTTTTGCTTGAGATTTATCAATTGGTTGAAGAAGGTATTGCTCCGTGTATCCTCATAGTGTGCTATCAATTCTTCCATGAAAATTGTCCAAGTGACAAGTGATTTGTGAGAACAAAGCCATCAATACCACACAAACTGATTGGGTTGTAAATATAAAGACACAATTCATACCTTTTGTGTGTGTGGCATATCATGTAGATCAAAGAACTGCTCCATCTAGAGTATCCATGTGATTGGATCCTTGACATCAAACTTCCTCATATTGATCTCAATAAAGTGGTTGGTATTCAACCCAAAGTTGGAGTTTCTCCAGTCTTGATTCATCTTCCTTGTGTCCTCATCATGAATTTCATGGGATACATTGTCACTTTTAGGTGGCCTCTCTATTAGTAACTTTTTCAATCCTTCCATGATCTCCCCTTTTAAACCATTCATCTTAGTATCCATTATCACTTCCATCTTGTCTTCAGTTGAATCCATCATACCTTGTAGTTCATCTTTTGTTATTGTCTTCTTTTGTAAATCATTTATGTCCCTGCACATTTCTTCACCTTCATCAAGAGTCCAAGTAATACTTTCTCAAGGCTTATTTGGTGTATAAGTTCCCTTTTTTGGTGGCATGTTGTCCAAGTATCCTTGCAAGGTAGGAATTCCTAATTGACTTAGGCAGAGGTCCTCACATACAAGGGAGTGTCAGGTGCCACAGCTCTCTGATATACATGCGAGGTCCAACAATATTACTTGGCCCAATATCTCAGGGAACTAACTAAGGAGACTTGACCATGACCTTATCCGTACTATCTGACTATCGAGGTACTAGAGAGTGATATCCTCGAGTGTTGTTCTCACTGTACTATAACAACAAGATGACCAAAAATTTTACTCAGTAAGTCTCATAATTGTAGGAGGTCTCTCGATATACTCCAGGTATGTGGGAGCTCAAATCCATAGTAGATTTTTCTAATGTGCAACCATTTGAAACGGGCCTTCCGATATAGTCTAGGTACGTGGAAGAACCACACTGTCTCGGGTTGTAGCACTTACCAGTAACAACAACTCCTACGTTTAGAGACAACAGAACACGTATGTACCTTAAAAAATCCCTAATTTTATATCAAATTTATGTGATACTCCTTTTATACCACTTTATTCTACTTTTTGAATCACCCCAATTGGATCTTCTAGTCAAAAGATATGCAAATTTCCACCAAAAAAAAACTCACCTTTTAAACCCTAATTTGGAGGTTGTTTTGCTAGCCAACCTTTCTTATGTTGTATCTTTAAAATTTCGACCCTTCTAAGTCTGAAATTTAGTTTTGGAGTTCTCTGATATTTCCTCTATGCAATTCCATGGGTCTGATCAAAATTGGATGTGCCAAGTAGAATTTATGGTAACTTCCCCACACCTTGTTGATTTTTGGCCTTTCCAAGAGAACGTAATTGTAAAGCATGCCAAGTGCACAATATGTGATATCTTATTCTAAAACTTGCACCCAAAATACTACAGACTGTCCAATATCCAATGCAACTAGTCTCACTTAATTTGGATACTCATTGAATAAGATATCATTGTTTTACCCAGAACACTTGTTTGAGACTAGTTAATAGGACTAATTAGCTACCCTATCTTACACATGGTGTATCTACAAAATGGGATGACCCAGAAGCTGAAAGTTTACCATATATACCTTGACAATACCTATGAATATCCTCCAAGTTTCACTTTCTGAATTATCACAAAAAAAAAAATTATAGTGAAAATTCTTAGATGATTGAATTCAAGATGATTCAGAAACCCGATATTCCACAGGATATATTTCTGAAAGTATAAATCCCAAAAATTTTAACTTTTAACCACAAGTACCTTGATTGTTCTACTAAATATCTCCTAAGGCTCCTTCTTAAACATCCCAGAAAAAAAGTAATAGAAAAAAATCCAAGGTGTCTTAGATGCAACAGTGAAACCCCAAGACCTTGAGCTCTAATACCAAATGTTAGGAAACAAATATCCAAATAGCATAAAAAAAAATCGGAACAAGTACTCCACAACTAGAAAAAGAGATAATTTCATATAATAATCCTCTTTGAGGGGGAAGCCTCCTTATACACCACATAAATTCACAAATACAAGATGATTACAAATGAAAAGGTCTCCTTGGTATATATAGGAGACTAGGAGGTACAATTACAACTAATGGACCCAAGATGACATAAATAAAATAGAAATACTAATGTAATATGCCCCAATTAATGGGTAATGTGCCACTATTTAGGGCTTAACATTAATGGTCATTTTGTTAAGTTGTCTATAATATGGACACATATGCCACGTATATTCCTTATTTTAACCATCACTACTAGTGAAGAGAAATCAATTTAGCTAGGTTGAATGATATTGGCCTCGAACATTTCTTGAATCTTATGCTCAATCTCACTCTTTTATGCATATGGTGACATGTAAGGCCTAATGTTAGGTGGTACACTTCCTGGTTGCAAATTAATAGCATGGTCATGATCTCGGGTAGGTGGAATACCCCTAGGCATCTCTCCAAATACCTTGTAATGATTATCGATAACTTTTTGGAGATCCATTGGAGCATAAGGTATAGATGTTTGGACATATAATAAGAATAATTGTGCAATTACACATGGTGTCCCTTTCTGAGTAATGTTTTCATGTTGTTAGAGCTTATCACTTCAGAGGGTTTCCCTTGGATACCTTTGAGTAAAATTTCCTTGCCTTATAAGGAAAATCTCATGAAAATTTCTTGAAAATTAAGAGTCATTGTTCCCAATTATTGTAATCATTGGACCCCTAATACAACATCAACACCACCCATTTGGATTGCAATCATGGGACTATCGAATAAATACTCCCACATATTGAGCTTAATACTATGGCACTTCCTTAAACAATTTATTGTATGTCCATTTGCAATCATTACTTTAAACTCTAATGCTGAAAATATAAAGCAATTGAGAAGTTTCACTAATTTTCAATTAATGAAGTTATGGGTACTACCAAAATCAATCAACATTGTTACCTCTTTCTTTTGATATATCATTCTATATTGAGGGTTTGTGAGTACCAATGCTAGCCAATGCATCACAAGATATGGTTGGAGTAATCTCTTTTAGTTCCAGGTCTTGCGATGGATCCAATTCTTGATCTTCTTCCTCTTCGGAGTCTACATAGAATAATTTCTTCTCACTACATTTATGACCCTTAATGTACTTGTTCTCACCATTGAAACATAGTCTCTTTGCTCTTATTTCATCCATTTTTTGAGGTGTCAACCTCATAGGTTGAGTGAAGTTAGATGAGGGAGCATGGTTCTCTCTATCATTTTTAGTGGCCACCCTTCTAGTACCCATATTTTTACCTTTAAATTTCCTTGCCACAATGAAAGCATGCTCTAGGGAATTAGGTTCGAAGAGACACACCTCATGTTGAATGATCTACTTTAAAGTGTTGATAAAGAGATCTAACAAGTTATCTTCTGAAATGTTCTTTAACCCAAGACTTAGTTTTTGGAATTGTTGAATGTGCTATGTAATTGGACCTCTTTGTTGGAGATTTATTAATTGACTAAATAATGTATTTCTCTTAATATCCCCATAATGTGCTATCAATTCATCCCTAAAAATGGACCAAGAGACAACATAAACCTTTTTTCGTTCACAAATCCATTTTACCAAACAAATTGATCATTTTCTAAATACAAGGATTCGAGAGTTACCTTTTGTAAGGTTCTCACTTGTTGTGGATCAAAGAATTTCTCCATCTGGAATATCCATTTTATAGGATATTTACCATCAAACTTCCTCATGTTGATCTTGGGGATTAAGTGGTTCCTTGGTGCTGATTGGAACCCCCGACGATTCAGATATGGAGGTGATGAATAATCATGATTCCAGGACTAAATTTGTATTTCCTCCACACTTACATAATTCATCTGTGTCCCAATATCTCCTTTAGGTAATCTCTCATCTAGGGTACACAAGAAAATGGTTGACATGGAATTTTGTAATTCTTCCATCTTTTTTTTTTACATTTGTTCCCTATTTTCATCCATTTTCTTTTCCATTTGTTCCATATTATTTTCCATATTTTCCCCTATTATCATTCATGTTATTTTTCATGTGTTGTTTTGTCTTTGTGTTTTTACCAAATTATTAATTTTTATATATCTACCACTCAATTCATTAAATTTGTTCTCCAATCTGAATAGTTGGTTATGTATCTCTTCACTTTCTTCATGAATCATGGTTGAGCTCTCTTGGGGTCTAGCAGGAGTATAAATTATTGCAAAACCATTTTCCATATGAAAAAATAATGATAATACTATTTTTTTTCTCTTTATCATAAATTTTGAATCACCAAAAATAGATCTTCTAATCAAAACTTATGCCAATTGTAAGTTATGTACCTTTAAAACCCTAATTTTGAGATTGTCTTGCAGGATGACCTGTGTGTTGACGATTGAAAATGTCAATGTATTTTTGCCTACAAAGTGTTTCTAAAAACCTATTATTATAAAACTAAATAATGCTAGTAGGTGGGACCCCCTTGAATTATTGGAGAGCAGATCTATTCAGGTTTTTTTTTATGTTATGATGATGTGCCACAGAAGTTTACATGGTTGTTGTTGATGTCATTGAGGTGAGTTGAGCTTTCACTACAACATGCTATTTATTAATGGTGACTATTCCCATTGCACTGCATAATAAACATGTTAGTAAAATTACATGAGGGGAAGTTTTGAAGAAGACAAAGTATTACAACGAGTGCAAAGGGACCAGTTATGCAATACTACATGCATAGAATATTTGTTGGTTATTGTTAAACCCTATCTAAAAAGGAAATGGCTATGAAATTATGTTAAAATACGTTTTACATGCATATGGTGGAAATTTTGGTGCCACATGGAAGTAATGGTTTGTGATTTTATATAGTCTATATGTATGGAGATTATGCTATGGTTCAGATTGATGTTGATCATGCTATTGGTGATGATTCTATACATGATATATTAGATTGTATAGTGGTCATGCGATTTATTTGAGTTATTTATTTGGCAAAGTAATAATGTGAATGGTCGAATTGTTATGTGGAACTTGGATTATGTTATAGTTTAAATTTGTTGATGTTCTCGATGCAAGGGTTGATTAATGGTGTTAATGAGGAGCTCATTGGAGTGTACTATGGATTAAATGAGATATGGGTGGAGGCGACATGAATTTACTGCACGTCACCTTTACCCTTCCCGTTAGCCACCACCCTAGTCAGACAATTGTTTGATCTTGTTGTTGTGTTCGCACTCCGGATTTTTGGCAGAGTGAAACCACTCGGCCACCTCCCATCTTAAGGATTTCGATTAACAAGTATTTCTCTTTTAGCCATTCTTGACTTCATTCTGGTTATGAAATATTTTTGGCTTAGTTGTGTGGGTTTGTGTTGTCCTGAGTGCTGCAACTATGTGAAATTTTGGTTTTAAATGGAAATGGATGGTTCTGCCATAATGGTTTTAAGTTCATCGAAGTTGTTAGTCTTTCTGCGTGACAGTTCTTTGTTGCCATTGTGTTTTGGTTGAAGGGTTTTGTTTAAATCATGGCTGGAAGATTGCCTTCACGATTTTGGGGTTTAACTAGAGCCGTGTCTTCCTGTTTCGACCCTATCAAGGAACTGTCTCCCGTTCACAAGTGAATCATAATTATCCTTGTGCATACACATTTGGCCTCGAAGTTTCACTGCAATTAGTTATGTTCCTCCTATGAAGGCTACCATGCAAACCCTTAACCCTCTAGGCTAGAGTTGCATAGGGAGAATATCAAGCCCGTTAATTTGTTCTCGATTTTTATGGTCTATTACTTTGAATGAGGGCTCACCCATTGGTCGTATAACAGTCGTGTTGGTATGGTGTTCCTCACTGCCTTTATGATAATAGTGTGAACCTTACATTGCCACTGCACTTATAAAGTCCACAGTCACCCGCCTGATGTCAAAGAACTCAGTTTTTTTTAATGGAAGGGCCTCTGCCCATTTCAATTGGATGCATGGGTATACACAGCTACCTCATCTTGTTCGTTCGATTGATTTTATTTTTTTACCACAGTGGCGAATTGTTGGTTGATGTACAGTTTCTAGTTTTGCACTTATGGTGATTTGGTCAATGGCTGACATTGGTCACAAATGCTTAGGGTTGCTCACACAGGTCACGTCTACATATGGTATTTTGCAAATGAGACATGAAGCATGATAACTATGGGTTCCCTGGGGTCGAACAATAATCGAACTGAAAAACTTTAGAAGGCATATCCATGACATCTTTGTGTTGTCGATTGAATAAGCCTGAGTACGCACGACTTAATTGAATCATAGTGTGACTTAAACAAACCAACCACTTATTAATGAGCATAGTATCAGCATGATATGTTGAGTTATTTTCATGACTATGTGTTTGTTGCAATAAGTAGAAATGTCGCATTGTGGAGTTTGGTTAGTTGCGCTCTGTGTGTAGTATGGATAGTTTTTTTTATACTCAGCGATACCCTTAGAGTTTTAAGCATGTTATTTATTGTAATTGACCATTGTTGATGACATTCATGTTGGATATTTGGCTCGAATTTTAATTTTCATTGAGTTGTTTGGTTTACAGTGGCATGGTTACGTTGCCTTGGAAATTTACTCCTGCATAGCCTATGTCTAAATGGTAGCTATTGGTTGTATGGTCAATTGTCATTTCAGGCGTGGCATGTGAAGTTTTGATTATTTTGATATTTCTACTATATATA
>JASDQU010752065.1:148430-160815 GCA_032191745.1 Picea mariana
GAACAATTTGTATGGATTGGATTGCACGAGCCTGATACATTTTGAGCCAAATATAGTTAGTATTTTCAAGGAGTTTTCATGCATGGTTATTTAAAAGACTATTTTCCAATCATTAACATATGCAGGATAAGTTTTTTCAGTCAGGAAATCCATGGCCGAGGGAATAGAGGTAGAGGTAACTAGAACCGAGGCCCAAGAAGGCCCGGGTTCTCTTTACATTTTGATGTTGATTTAGAAGAGCTTGGCCAATTGTTTCATGATGGAGTCTTTAATTGGATTGGGCAGGGAATAGTCCAACCTAGGCCTTAAAGGCCTCCTTTCCAAGCCCCTCAAGCCCCTGGCATCCCTGATCCTCCTCATGTCTCTTTATAACCTGAAGTCTCTGAAAATGATGGGTGGCAAGAGATTGTTCACCCAACAGTCTCCCAACACCGTGGCTGACCCAACTTGACTTTGCCTACTCCTCCACCTTTGAACCCCATTGTCCAAGCTGCCCCTAACCACTCGCCAGTGCAATCCTCCCATGTTAGCAAGAGATTGAAGACTGAAGCCCACCATGCATTTGATAAAGGAAAAGTTACTACTTCCCCTTCCTCACCCACCGATGACTCCGACAAATCCGTGTCTTCACGGATGCATTTGAGGGACGATTGTTCCCATGTGATCAGTGAGATAAATCCTAAAGGCTCTGCCCAGCCCAAGGCAAATTCAAGAAAATCAAGAGGTGACAGTAGAAACCAAGGAAGGGTTGCTTCACAGACTGGAAAATATGGTTTTTGATTTTTATGTTATTTATTGTTTCATGATGGTGGACTTCATGGATATTGGACAACATGTTTTATTTTGGATATATGAGTAGTATTTTGAAATATTTTCAAATTTCATGAGCTAAAATTGCCAAAATTAAATGTGTTTGAGGGGAGGCACAAGGGATGTGGTTGCTTAACTAATGGATTATGTGATAATGGTTATGATTGTTATGAACTAAAGGGAGTCACAAGGGGTCCCACCTACTAGTTATTATTTATTTATGACCCTATTATGATTATTACTCACCCCCCCAAAAAAAAAAATAAAGTTAGTTGAGTCTTTAGTTAGCTTAACTAATAAGTTGGTTCAACTACTTCAACCAATTATAATTTGTTAAAAGCATAAGTAAGGGGAGGAACAAGAGGAGGATAGAAGCAGAAGCATGCTAAGTTTTTCTCTTTGAGTTTGTGTTGAGATAATTCAGTTTTCATTCATTCATATATTCATCATAGCCTAATTCTCTTTTATGATAGAAGGGTCTTGTTGTAGACAACAATATTCAGGGTTGAATCAAATCATTCAGACACTTGTTCTTCATAGGTGTTGATCTATCTTTGATAGTCTGTGTAGACTTGTCTATTTGTGAATTAGTTTTCATGACTGACAAAGGCTATTGTGCAGAGTCGAGTAGGCAACAATCTGTGGCAAGATGATCCATCTTTTAGAGTTCAGTTTTGGTTTTCTGTCAGAGGTCCTTTTGTATGTTCCATCGGGGATGTCTAAGTTTGACTTTGGTCCAAGATTTATGTATGATATTTTGTAAAGAAGATGATTCTTTCGTGAATTGGAATGAAATAAAGGATTTCTTTATGTCTCAATTGTCTTGATTATCATCTTGGTGTCTTTACTTTTGTTCTTACATTTATTTCAGCAACTGATATGTTCAGAAAAATACATAAAAAGTGAATTTCCAACAAGCTTTTTGTTGATAAAAGACTAGCCTAAGCACTTGTAATTAATACTTGTGAGTTAGGATATATATTTTTGTTGGCTATAAATATAGGGTGATATTCCTGTCTACTTTACTTTAGCCAAGTAAAGTATGAAAATGCTTGAGTAAGATCAATTCATATCTTTTCCTCAACACTGTGTTCTAATTCATATATGAAATTGCAGCCCTTATGAGGATGAAATTTTTTCCTATGGTACTATGTTATGTCTTCTCTATAATTCCATAGGTATTACCAAAATTTTATGTTTCAAGTGAAATTTATGGTAACTTTCCCAAAACTTGTTGATTCTTGGTCCTTTCTAGATAGAGAACTTGTATGGAATTCTACATGTCTAATATTTCAGAAATTATTGTAATTTTTTCTTACCTAAAATACTATAGTCTGTGTTTTTTCCAAAGGAACTGGTGGCATTCAATTTTTACTTTCCAAGCTTTAGATATGACACTTCTACCAAGAACACATGGTTGAGACTAGTTTTAGGACTAGTAAAAAAACCTTAGTTTCCACAACTAGTATTTTATAAGTTATAGCATCTCAAAAACCAAAATGTCTACCATAGGTATTTGGATATGTCTCCTCATATTCTTGAAAATTTCACAATAAAAAAATTCGCCAAAAATACTTTATAGCGAAAATTCCAGGATGACTCGTTTGAGACTAATTTCATGACTAGTAAAGAACCCTAACTTCCAGAAGCTATATATCAGAAAATAAAATGATCAAAAACTTGAAATTTTTATCAAAATTACTTAGCTATGTCTCCATAGGATTATGAATATTTTATATTCTGAAACTTCACCAAAAAAAATTATAGCGAAAATTCCAAGATGACTCGTTTGAAGGAGAAAAACCCTAGGATCGTAGGCTTCGATACCAAATGTTAGACAAAAAAACACCAAAATAGCCTGGAAATAGAGAGATAAGTAACTCCACACCATGAGAAATAGATATACGAATGAGAGATAAGCCTCTTCGAGGGGGAAAACTCCTTTTGCAATAGAACAAATATACGAGATGAGATGATTCTTAAACTAGGTCCCCATAGTGTGAATATATATATATATATATATATATATATATATATATATATATATATATATATATATATATATATATATATATATATATATATATATATATATATATATATATATATATATAGTAGACAAAGGGTACAATTACAATTAAAGGGTCTAGTGGACAACACTAATATAAAAATAAAAATAGAAATATAATAACTCAATGTATAGGGATTTACATGGGGATTTATTCTTAACATGGGGCATTTTTTATGGATTAACATCTTTCTCACATGATAAAGATTGTTGATGCATGGCCTATGCAATGGCTTAAGGCCCCACATATGGCATGTAAGGCCTAGAAATAGATTCCATGGACTTGGAACCCATGTTTTTGCACCAAACTATGGCCCTATGACCAAGAAACATATCGAGTCTTTCAAACCTTGAAAACACCACCACATTGAGCTTGTAGACCAAAGATTATATATTTTGGGCATGTGTGATGTCCCTAGTGATGAAACATGTCATGTGAGCCCCACAGAAATATGTTATGGTCTAATAAATTGTATATTTTCCCCAGACCATGGCATGAGCACCCAAAACCATATTTGGTGTGTTAATTCTCAAAATGGTGGGCATATCTCACTCATATGATAAATATTTCCTAAGTAGGGCACATGTGGTTGATTTGGTTGCTACACATGAGCCATGGGACCTAGAGGAAAGTATATTAAATCACATCCTAGAATTTAATCTCAGACCATGACATAGTTTTCAAAAACCATCCATGGTGTTATACATCTCAAAATGGCCACCATATCCCCATGAAAAGCCAAAAATTCCCTCGATAAGGACTATGTGATGGACTTAGGCTCACTGCATGTACCATTATCCCCAAATGTGAATGTTATGGCCTCAAATTTTGGATCTTGACCCTAGACCATGGATTGCGTCATGGGAACCCTATATTTCTCACATGAAAAATATTCCTTATGCATGGCTTCTGTTGAGGTCGAATGACACAAAAATATCCCATGAGACATAAATATAAATAGTATGTCATAGGACCCTATATTTTATCCCTATAACATGCCCCCATCTCCCAAAACCTTGAATAACCATCATACCATGCTTGCAAGAAAAATATTCCCTATGAAACCCCTCTGTGATGGCCTAGAGGTCCATGCATAAGCTATAAGCCCCAATGACAAATGCTAAAATTTAGGGTTATGTGCATGGTCCATGAGTTATAGAGAAAAAATTATGGCCTAATAATTTTTATTTTTACCCTTAAACATGACACGATCTATGAGAACCTTCCATTACACCAAAGATTCCCTTTACAAGGCCTATGTGGTGGCACAAGGACTCAGACATTGCCTATAATCCATAGGAACATTTTTTATGGACCAAGAAATATGGATTTTGTCATAAAACCATGGCTTGGAGATAAAGATGCATTCCCAATATGTCAAACTTGAAAATCATAACCATATCCCACTCATGGGACAAAGGTTCCCTATGGAGGGCCTATGTGGTGGTTTGATGCCCCATAAATTTCCATGAGCTTCAAAAGAAAATGTTGTGGAATATGACCTTATATTTAATCTCTATATCATGGAATGGATTCTTAGAACCATCCTTATTGCACCAATCCTTGGATCATGATAACCAACCTTGGTTTTAGGGTCATGAACGACACCTTGAATCACCACACAAGATATTTTTATGGGATATTTGACCTCTGAGTGGGGATATGGATGCCCTTATGATGATTTGATCATCATATATGGGTATTGTGGCCTTGGACATGGTAAACGGAGGATTAAACCCAAGCCTTGGGCCCTAAAGGACTATTACAAGGCTCCAAGGCAATGAATGACACCTCGAACCACCATATATGACCTTGTATGTACATCATTGGACTCCATGTAGGTATATGGGAACATTAGGAGGTTTTGAGTAGCAGGGATGGGTCTTTAGGCCCTAGACATGGAACTATTAGGAGAATAAACCCAAGCCTTAGGCCTTAGAGCCTTATACCAACATCCTAGGGTCTACAAGATGATTTTATGGATCATGGAACATACATGTGTTCCAGAACCACCCCACAAGCATTGTAATGGAATTTTTTTTGCTATAGATGTTGTACGGGGACTATTATAATTTTTATACCCTAGGGATCTTCGGGCCTTGGACATGATCCAATTAGTAACAACAATTTCCTAGATCCCAAAATATGCTTTTATGGCTGATAGACCATCCATAGAGTCAAAACCACTACACAAGCCAAGTAAAGGGAATATTTAGTAAATAGGTGTTGTATAGGTGCCATTATAGGATTATATTCATTATTTTTTACTCATGCACATAATCTATGCACATAAAGGATAGAAATGTTGAGTAATCACTCCATAACCAAGCAACCATTATGTTAGTATAAGTTGAAAGCTCACCACCTTCATAGATTCCCTCGATTGGTATGGTGATCATGGTATGTTGGCATTTATATGATGTCATAATAGACCAATCCTCACTACCAATCATGCATAGAACTAAAATTAAAATTAGAAAGAAGAAACACTAACCTAAGCAACCTAATACACACACCTAACCCATGTTTGACATATTAACCTATATAATTTGCTAATGACTTTGATACCTAGTGTACTAAATATTAACACCTAGATATTAGCCAGTAACTCATTGATGCCTAACCCCTAATCCACACACTAATTTGTTGTAGTTAAGTTACTTTTCACTTCTCTCATCCAAATATCTTTTAGCTCCCAAAATTTCACTCATTGATGAGAGGATGGATAACATCCATATTCCAAACATATGAATATGCAAAAGGGATTCTAGGTAGGATATGGTGGTCGAACAATGCACTCATGTCTCTCTATATATGGATATTTTTCTTCAATCTAAGGTTGGAGAGATATTTATTCAACTAGTATGAATTAAATTACCTAGTTTATCCCTGGAATTCTAGATTGATGACATGTTCAAGGTAATAGGGAACTCAATTGGATCCTTATTGCGGGAAGTAGATGAGAGCTACAGAAGATTTATCCAATTCACGATTACACACATTCTTGTGGAGGTAGATCTATGAGGAGGGATAGCATATTATATTTCCTAGGAGGTTATGGGGGATATTACTATCCACCCATTTATTATGTGGGATTCCCATTCTAGTGTGCATAGTGCCACTCTTATGGACACAATCCACTTATTGGAAGCTCCAACTCACTAAAAAAATATAGAAGAATAAGGACCCACCCAAAAAAGTATCCCTAAAGAGACTTTTAGATCTTCACAAGCCCAAAATAATTCTTATCTGGGAAACTATGGGAGAAGGGGTTAATATCCTAGGATAATGAAAAGTTTATGAAAGATAGAGACTTCCTTTGGTTGATTCAGAAGGTTTTTCTAGCATTTTGCATAAAACCTAATGACTACGGTATAGTTGACTGGAGATGGTTGTTAGCAAAGGTGGAAAAAGGATAGATCATTGATACAATAGATTCTTATCTAGAGCCAAAAGGCTAGTGCTTGTCAAATCAATGTTGGAGGAAATCCTTGTTTCTTGGCATACCCTAGCCTATATCCTAAAAGGAATACTATAAAATATTAGGAGAACTAGCTTTAGATTTCTATGGTCATGGAACAAAGAGAAAAAAAGACATCCCCTTAGTAAAATGGAAATCAATAACAAATCCAAAATAATTGAGAGGATGGGCCCTTGAAAAATATATTTCATTTGGGAAAGCACTAGCAACAAAAAGTGTGTTGACACTTATATCAAAGAACAGGCTCTAGAATAGTATTCTTATCCAAAAACATATTAAGACTTATTCAATATAATAATGGATTATAATTCCAACCGATCACATAAGAAATTCCATTATAATTTGGAAAGAAAGAGTAAATGCCTTTCGATTGATAGGGAACTAGCTAGCATGAAGGGTTGGAAATGGGGAAAGTGTTAGGATCGAAAGAGATCCTTGGGTAGGTAGTTGCAATGATTTCAAACTATCATAAGAAGTGATAAAATATCTTCACCAATAAGGAATTTACAATATGGATTAAACGAACTCTACATAGATCACCTCCTCCATATGGAAACAAGATTGGAAGAGGGAAAAGAAAAGGTCAAGAGAAGACTTAACAAGAAGCATACATAGACAAACTAAAATTGATAATATTTGTAATGATTGCAAAAAATGGTTTACACATTGCCACACACAAATAATGTTTGAGAAAATATCTCAATAAAAAAATGATCCATAAACAAGTCATATTAGCAATGAAAGAATCATGATTTCAAAATAAAACATAACCCATGGTGAATAGGTAATACCAAAAGGGGTTTAACGATATGATTCCACTTTTATGGAAATGTATAAGAAAAAAATGATAAATTTATAGAAGCATAGGTCCACAAAAGTTGAGCAATTTGAAGAAATCATTACCTAAGTAAATCTTGGATGTCCTCTATATTTCAATACTTTTGTTCTCCATGTAGATGGTGTTCACGTTGTTCCTATCAATAATTTGACACATACCACAACCATGTCTTTGATATCTCCACTTCCCCCTTTACTTGTATTGTCTATATCAAGTCTTAGGGCCATGGGCATTGCCTCACTACACTTGGTAGGGTTCTACCATGCACAAGATCCAACAATGAGATTATATTATTGTTTATTTTTCTACCCACAAACCCATTCGTTCTCCTTGAATGGTTGACTAGGGACTCAATCATAATGGCTTTTTTCGAGATAATTTTTGGATACCTACATGGATTTCAGTGAATCAAAGTGAAAAAATTTAAACCAAAACTCAAATATAGAAACATAACCTAAACACGTTACCTTGAAATAAATTCTTTTAGGCTATATCACATTTCTTTAGGATTGAGTATATCTCCTTTTCTTAGAGATTTTATTCTATATCCTTTCGATTATGTATAGTTTTTCTAATGTTGGGAAACATAATTGTACCAATAGTTATCAAGGCACTACTCACTTTCATCATGCTCTATATAATAACCCTTCACACCAATGAAAACCACCCATCTTAAGGGTTTTTAGTGAACCTAAAACACAGAGGATTATACAACATAAGAGGAGAGAAGAGGGTAGAGGGAAATAAGGTTGCACTCCTTGTCTTCTCTCTACAAAATACACCAATGAGGGGAAAATGTGAGAGAAAGCGTAATAAGTGTGTTTATTTTGAAAAAACAAAGTTGATATGAGTCATCTAGCTTGAGCAATTTTTGTTTTTTTTTCAACCTAATTTTGTGTTTGGCAGGCACAACATTTCTTAAAAAAAATATTGTAACCGATCGTATGGTCACTAAAATACTAATTTGTTGTAATTAAGTTACTTTTCACTTATTTATTCTTGGTTAGAGATGGGAAAATGGATGAGTATTCAACTCTTGTCTAGAATTTTATTTACACATAACAACTAGGATTGTAAAACATCACTAGTAATTCTAGTGTTCATGGGCCATTTTAGGGACTTAAACCACCACATAGACCTTATAGAAGGAATTTATTTTGATAATAGTTGTATATGTTATCCATTTTGAGTTTTGGAACACTACATATAAATGCCAAGGCCTTAGTCGGCATTTGAGGGCTAAATCCAGGGCCTTGGTCCCAAAATGTTACTTCTAGGGCTCATGGGACTTTCATATGGCCTTAGACCACACCATAAACCCTAAAAAGGGAATATTTCAAATACTAGTATTATATGGAAAATATTTCAAGGTTTCATAAACTATGGATTGGTATCAAGGATTAAGACATGGTTTAAGGATTAAAACTAAGGTCTTATGAACTAACTATTTCCTATAAGAATCATGTGTGATGTGTAGGGACCTACAGTACACATAATCCATTTAGACATAATATTTCACCTATGAGTGTAATAATGGAATAACTTCAATTCTTATCACATAGTAGATCATTATTGAGACTTAAACCACGGCCTAGGGGAAAAATCTAGGATATTATTACATAACTATTAGTTCTATGACTCATGGGTCATGCAGAGGGTATTCAACTATCACACGAGCACAAAACGTTACCGAAGAAATAAATGTGTGCATAACTTTAAGGATAAATGTATCATGGATGGGAATAAGGACACAAACCATGGTTTGGGGCCAAATGAAAACGCTAGGGATTAGGCTCTAATTTTTTCTTTGAGGGATCATGCACCATATGTAAGGCCCTATAACACCACATAGTCCCTATGAAAGAATATTTTTTGTATTAAACATGTGCATGAACCCTTTTAACTTTTGGTGCATGATGGATACACCTTAACCATGGTCCAAGGATAAAAACTAAGTAATTAGGCTATAGCTATGATTTCAAGGCTCATGCAGCATGTGTAGGGCCTTGAACCACCACATAAAACCTACATAGGGGGTATTTTTGCATATAAGTGGCATAGGGTCACTACAAAATTGTAGGTTTTAGGTGTTATTTGTTGCTTCTGTGGATCATGCATCATGCATGGGGCCTCACCCACTACACATACCCTATAGACGGAATCATTTTTCTATGTGTGGTATATTGTTAAGTGCTATGTATTGAGTTATTTAATTTTAATTGTTATATTAGTGTTGTCCTTATTGGTTGGCTAGACCCTTTAATTGTAATTGTACCCTTTGTCTCCTATATATACCAAGGAGACCTAGTTTTAGTTAGAATCTCATATTGTACATTTAGTGTATTATAAAAGGAGTTTTCCCCCTCAAAGAGGCTTCTCATTCATTCTTATGTCTCTTTCTCAAGTCGTGAAGTTACTTCTCTTTCTCTTTTTATGTTATTTGGGTGTTTTGGTGCATAACATATATGAGTACCATTTTGATGTTTACAGTATGAGGAATGGGTATTAGCATCTAAATTATGATTTAAGGCCAATAACTAAGGCATTATGATCCAATTTATGGACTATGTGAGAACATGTATTGAGAATGTAAATCAAGTGGGGTAGAGGCAACAATTCATGGAAAAGAGGTAAAGTTAGGGATCATTTATAGGTAGTTACAAGTAAATAAATGGTATTTATAAATTTAAGGGTGATTTGTGGCTAATTATGGGTAATTTGTGCTCAATTAGAGGTAATTAGGAATCATATAGAGATAATTATTGGGTAATAAGAGCATGGAGGGTCATTTGTTGATGATCGGTTATGAGAAACTCTCTTGTAACTCTCTTGTAAATTTTTCTTTTGCATTAATAAATTTCTCCAAGTGGCCACGTTGGTTGGAGCCGTGGATGTTTCCCCACAAGGTTTTTACCATGCAAAAACATTGGTGTGTTTATATTTGATATAGTTGTGTGAGTGGTTATTGAAGGTTTTTTTTCTCTATCAGAATACCTATTTTTTCGAACATGGTATCAAAGCGCATTTGAAGGCCCACTCTCGTTGTAGATCAAGATATTGAAGTCATGTTGCCACATATCTGGTTTCTTCCATTTCCATACATTTATGCGATGAGAGGACTATTCAATTGCATCTAGAGCGCTTGTTTAATATAGGAACACTTTTCATTTCATTTGAAAAGGTTTATATTTTCCCAAGATACAACCATTTCCGTCAGATCCAATGTTAAGAACCAAATATCAAGATAGCATAGAAAAACCTCAGAATAAGTACTCAACGCCTTGAAAAAGATAGAATTTCAGATAATAAGCCTCTTCGAGGGGGAAAACTCCTTATACACCACATAAATTTCCCAATACAAGATGATTCCAAATGAAAAGGTATCCTTGGTATATATAGGAGACTAAAAGGTACAATTACAACTAATGGACCCAAGCCGACATAAATAAAATAACATTACTAATGTAATATGCCCCAATTAAGGGGTAATGTGCCACTATTTAGGGATTAACATGCCCATCCCCTTGAGACAAGTGTTGTCCGCAACACTTGAGTAATTATGGATCCTTATGTATAAAAGACTCATCTTCCCAAGTGGAATCTTCAACAGGTAGTTTCATCCACTTAATGGGATACTCTGAAATGGATCTATTCCTCAGTTAGTGAATTCTTATGTCAGTGATGGATTCAAGCTCCAATATGATTTTCCCTTGCTCGTCAAGTTCTTGAAATATAGTTTGAATTGGGATCTTGTCACCTATAATCTTCTTTAAGCATGAAACATGGAAAACTGGGTGTACTCGTGAGGATGCAAGCAACTGCAATTTTTATGCCATAGTACCAATCTTTTGAAACACCTTATAAGGGCCATAGTAATTTGGTGATAATTTATTATCCTTCTTGGCTTTCTTGAGGGACATCTGTTTGTATGGTTGTAGTCTTAAAAACACCCAATTCCCTACTTCAAAACTTCTTTCACTACGATGTTGATCTACTTTTTGTTTCATGCGATTTTGTGCCATGGTCAGGTTGTCCTTTAAGATTTGGAGAACTTGTTGTTGATGCTCGATGTGATCTTCCACTACTTGAACCTTAGATTTTTATTTTAGAGAAGAAGTGATAGAAGGAGGGCGGTATCCATAGGGTGCCATAAATGGTGTCATTTTTGTTGCAATATGAAAGGAAGTGTTATACCACCATTCTACCAAGGGTAAACATTTGAACCATTGTGTTTGTTTATCAGAGACAAAGAAACGAAGGTAGCCTTCCAGACATTTTTCACTATCTCGGTTTGTCCATCAGATTGAGGATGATNGATAAGATGAGCTATGAGCCAATTGAGTACCCAAACAAGAAAATAATTCTGTCCAAAAATGTCCAGTGAAGATAGGATCTTTGTCACTTACAATAATCTTTGGGATTCCATGTAGTTTTTGAACTGTCTCCATGAATGTAGTGGCAATTGTACTGGCTTTGAAGGGATGAGAGAGTGCACAAAAGTGTGTGTAGTTGGTCATTCTATCAAAAATCACCATGATGATACTCTTTCCTTCAGACTTCGGTAACCCTGTGATGAAATCCATGGAAACCTCCTCCCAACGTTGACTTGGGATGGATAATGGTTGTAAGAGATCTGGGGTTGTAATTATTTCCACCATATTTTGTTGGCAAACCAAACATTTTGCTACAAACCTTTGAACATCAGTTTTAAGGCCATCCCAAAAAAATCCTTCCTGAACCTATGGTAGGTTTTCAAAAATCCGGAGTTCCCTCCTACGAGAGGTGTGCAATTCCAATAGTACCATAGTGAATCATTTTTCCATGTAAATGTATCTGATGCACTGGAATCCTGTTGCAACCTTTGAATGAGAGTCCACATTTTTTCGTAATTCTTCCATTCATCCCTCGCTTCTATTATCCAATCGGGTTGGATGATTGAGATAGCACAGAGAAAGGCCTCAACATCTTCATCCTTTCTTGAGAGTGCATCTACCACAACATTTTGCTTCCCATTTTTATAGATGATTTCAAAATCATAACCCAATATCTTGGTCACCCATTTTTGTTGTTCTTCTGAAGATAGTCTTTGTTCCAAGAAGTATTTAAGACTATCATGATCTATTTTGACCTTGAAGTGCCTACCTATTAGGTAAGGGTGCCATTTCTTCAATGCATGTAGTATTGCCA
>JASDQU010752066.1:15164-26905 GCA_032191745.1 Picea mariana
GATGTCACATAGAGTAAACTGCAAATCATCGATCTGTAGAGTCTCTAATATGCATCCTTGGATTTATCATATTTGATCAATTTGCAACTAGTCTGGATGGGAGTACTTACGAGCTTGCAATCTACCTCTCCAAACTTCTTTAGCATTTCTTTTATATACTTGGTCTGGGAGATGAAAATATCTTTATCTTGCTAACATATGCAAAGTCCCAAAAAGAAAGACAACTCACCAAGTAATGAAGTTTCAAATTCATTATGTATATATTTAGAAAATTACTGACTCATCATGTCATCATCACTTCCAAAAATAATGTCATCAACATAAAATTCAATTATCAATATACTATCTTGATTCACCTTTATGTAGAGATTGGCGTCTACATTGCCTTTCTTTAACCCTTGCTTTTGTAGATACATGTCCAATATTGAATACCATGATTTGTCCATATGTCATAAAATTGTCCATGATTCGACTACTCAACTGCATATAATGTTGACCTATTCTAAAGACTTCATTGAATTTGTTGTACTTGATCATGTCTAGAACAATTTGTACCAAATTTATCCCTATCTGAATACATACATGGAATCCTCTATAGAATAATGAATCTTTTCCTAAAAAGTGTGCTAATGATATTCTTTGTAACTGTCAGCTAATACCTAAAAGTTGCTCCTCAAATGATCAAACTGCCATAATACATTTTGCACTTTTGTCATCAAACCACTCTGAAACTACAAACACTTCATATTGCTTGAAGGATAATTATTTGATCTATAGATTCGTTTCTTAGACTCCTCCTCTTTAATATTCATATTTACTTGGAGTCTCCAAGATGGATGGATCAGAAAAATATCTGCTCTGATGCAGAGTAATCTACGTCTTCATCATTTTCCTTTTCATCCTCTTCCTGAAATATGATAGTATAAATCCTTTTGGTTGTTTGATGTAGACTTCTTCTTATAGTTCTCCATTTAGGAAGGTTGATTTTACATCCATATGATATACTTTGATTTTCTCAAAACATGCATAAGCCAAGATCAGTCTGACTGCTTCCATTCTGACAACTGGCGAAAAAGTTTCTTCAAAATCTATTCCTTCAACCTAAGCATATCCCTTTCATACTAACCTTCATTTATTCCTAGTTACTAGTCCATCCTCATTCAACTTGTTTCTAAATACCCATTTTGTGCCAATCACATTCTTATTCTTAGGCCTTGGAACAAGTTACCATGTTTCATTTTTATCTATCTGATCCAGTTCTTCTTCCATAGATTTGATCCAATGTTCATCAGTGTTGGATTCTTCAAATCTACTAGTTTCTATTATGTACAATAGTGTTAGATGTCTTTGTTCTGGTGAACTTAATTTTATTTGGGTTTCAACTCCTACATCTTTCTTACCAATTGTCTGTTCTAGTGGATGATTTTTTTGCACTCGCCGGCTAAGAATTTTGGGAGATATCTGAATCTTTTGTTGGTCATCTTCATTTTGCTCTGCTTCTAGCTTCTCTCCTTCTTCTTTTTCTTCTTCTTCTTCTACTTCTTCTTTCAAATCCCCTTCTCCTTCCTGCTATGTTGATTCTTTTCTTTCTTCTTTGGGTTTTCATACACTTGTCTCGTCAATCTGTACATTGATGCTTTCCACTATTTTGTTACATATCAGATTGAAATACTTGTATGCCTTGCTTTTTCTTGAGTACCCGACAAATATTCTTTTGTCAACTCGGGAGTCAAATTTTCCAATCACGTTGTCATCTCTTTTGATATAACACTTGCTTCCAAATACTCTAAAATGATTCACATTTTCTGGTCTTACTTTCCACAGCTCATAGGGTATATTATCACTATTACTTATAAGCATTCATATGTTCAGTATATGAATTGTTGTATGTATTCCTTGTGCCCAAAAGATGTCACCCAACTTGGAAAATTACAACATGGTTCTGTCCATTTTCTATACTGTTATATTTTTTCTTTCAGCAACTCTGTTTTGTTGAGCTGTCCTGGATGCTGAGAATTTCCTTTTTATTCCATGTTCACCACAAAAATCCATGAATTATTTCGATGTAAAATATACACCATTTTCTGATATCAAACATTTGGTTTTCAAGTCTGTCTCTGTTTCAACCATCTCTTTGTATATCTTGAAGTGTTTGAATTCCTTTGACTTCTTCTTGAGAAAGACAAATGCAATCATTTTTGTGTAGTCATCAATCAGTAGCATGAAGTATGGTTCCCCATTTAATCCCTTTGTTCTCGTTGGTGCACATAGATCGGTATGTACAATCTCCAATGGTTTTTTCATTGAGTACAACTTTGATTTGAACTTGCTCCTGATCTGTTTTCCTTGTAGATACTACTTAAATAGAGTATTCGATGGCTTTGAAATTTTAGGCTTTTATTTTACTGCTTCCTTTCTATTGATTTTGACAAGATTTTCAAAGTTCATGTGATCCATTCTTCTGCGATAGAGCCAACTATCATTTTCCTTTCCTAAACAACAACTTTCTTTTCCAATCGCATTCAAAACATATATGTTGTTTGGAGTCCTTATCGTTGTCACCACTAACTTGCCTGATCCTTCTTTCCTATTTTCACATTTCACTGAGTCTAACTAAAGTGTGTGTCCTTCATCGCACATTTGAATTACACTCAACAGATTGTGTTTCATATCTTTGACTAGTAGAACATTTTCTTCCATGGCATTTTTTCTTCCAAGATTAACTGTGCCTCTACCTATAATTTTAGTTGAATGATTATTGCTAAATGAAATTGATCCATCTCCTTCTTTCTTCAGAGTTAGAAATATGTTCCTGTCACCTGTCATATGCTTTGAACAACCAATGTTAACATACTAATCACTTTTTTTGTGTTGGGATTGTAGAAAAAGAAATCATTTATTATGATTTCTTTTCCATATCTCTTGTGGTTCCAATATATGATTTTTAATGTTCCTCTTTGGTTCCCTGGGTGGAACAGTCAATATGCAATTTTTCGTTATGTGTCCAAAATTGTTGCATTTGTAGCATTCTACTTCATTTCTCAATGAACCAAAAATGTTTTGGTTTATGTTGTATGCTTAATAAGATTTTTTGGGATGATTGTTATTTAAGTAACCTACATAGTTGCTTCAGTTCTTGACATAAGCTCTACAGTTTACATCTTTATGTCCAAAATTAGCACAGTTAAAAAGTGATAATAAAATAATCTTTGATACCTAGAAATATATGATCTTCGTTGTGATGCACTCCTTCTAAATTCATCTCCTTGAGACTTCTTTATTTCTAGAATGTTCTTCTTTGGGGGCTTGCATTCTTCCTTCTTGACAAAATCTTTGACAATATTTGCATAGCTTCTTTGTTTTGCTTCATTTTGTATTATCTTGGATCTTGATCCTTTCTCATTATGTACTTAATTGTATCCTAGTACATATATATCATTTGATGGTCTTTGACTGCTGATGATTTGATCCAATATTTTGGTGCTCTTCTATTGCATATCTTTATTTTGAATATCTTTCCTTAAAGAGACTATTTTTCTTCCAAGATTCCAATCATTTTCTCCTTTTCTTTTAACTTACTTTTAAGTACTTCCTCAATTCTTTTGTCTTCTTCTATTTGAATTTTTAGACTCATGATCATCTTCTCGATTTCCTCAGAGTTGGAATTATGAGATCCCTCTTTCATTTTTTACTCTTCCTTGACTGACTTGTTTTTCTTTCTTTCTTTCCTAAGTTCTTCTAATGCACTGATTAGCTCTACTCTAAGATATACTTTTCCTTCTTCTTCAAAATCATCTTCTACTGCCATGAAGAGTACTCTTTCCGAATCACTGACACTATCATTATCCTCCTCATCTAACGAGGAACTATACTCCTTTGAGTAGAAACTTTTCTTCAAGAATTTCCTTTTGTTTCTTCTCTCGTTTCCCTTTTAATATTTATTTTCCCTTTTAGAATATTCTTCTTCATAACTATCTGTATTCTTATGAGGTCATTTAGAAGCAAAATGACCAATACCATCACAATTAAAACATTTCAATGGAAGCATACTTTTATACTTATCGGTTCCTTTCTTTAATTTCCTTACGAAGTTAGCCATCTCCTCATCTTTGTTTGAATCATCGCTGCAGCTGCAACCTGGTTTTGAATTTTGTTTGTTCTTCTTCTTTGTTTTCTTGGATGCCTTGAAATTTTCTTTCTTCATTACTAAGTTCTCTTGTTTTGTTCTCATCTCATAGGTTGTAAATATTCCATGTATCGTGTCCATGCTCAATGTACCGAGATCTTCTCTTTCTTCTAGGGATGATAGTTTAGGATAAAATATCATAGGAAGAGACCTCAATATCTTTTGAAAAATCATTGAGTCATCAACTTCTATTCTCAATCCCTTAACAATGTTAACTATTTCATCATCTCATAGAAGGTAGCCTCTAATGTCTTCATCTTCCTTCATCTTCAATTGTTCAAACTTAGCTCTGAAGATTTGAAGCATAGCTCCCTAAAAATTGGCATCTCCTTCATAAATATTTTGGACTTTATCCCAAAGATCCTTTGCACTGTCACAATGCATAACCTTGACAAATATTGAATCAACTAGACTGCTTAGAATGGCACCTTTATCCTTTGAGTTGCTTTCACTAAGTTTCTTTCTATCTCTATCGGTTGGGGAAGTGGTTGGTGTTGTATACCCATCTACTAATGATTTTCAAACATTAAATCCCTGTGACTGTAAAAATATTTTCATCCATTTATTTCAGAAGGTATAGTTATGACCATCAAACACTAGTTCTCTAATCCTAGCATATTTCATGATCTCCTTCTAGTGGTTACATTGCTTCTTGAAGGACCTTCTCTAATACCAAATGTTGGAATACTGAGATGGGAGATGAATATGTGCTAGCTTTTAGAGTTTTTGTTGAGGGTGCTCCACACGATGAGTAATGTCCCCCCTAGTGATTACTTGTTGGTGTTTTTCAGTGCATTTTCAACTTGCATTGATTGTCTCTCTCAACATAACATTAGTCATGTTATTATGAATGCTTGTAGTCATGTTGTGACTGACCAACACCCCATTCCCTTGAAGAACCTTCATTTGATAAGTTCCATTGGTGAAAATGTGAATCTTTGTTTGATGGTTTTTGCTAAATTTATGAGGTCGTTAATATTTTCATGGTCAATAATCAATTTTAACTAATTTTTTTTAAATATTAAACTACAGGATTCTATGTATTGCCTATATTTTTTCCAAAAATGTTTCAATAAAAGTTATTTCTCCCAATACATAGTAACTACAAACATTGATTTCCAAAAAGTGTTGTTAAGAATCATATTTTCACCCCCTTATTGTTCCTTTATCCATATTTGAACCAACACAATCTATAGAGCCCAAGCAAGGAAATGATAATTCGGAACTAGTTCTAGTTGATTATAAAGCTTAGCAGATAGATTGGGCATAACCCCTTACGATAAGGATCATCCACTAGATGTAAGCTTTATGCCAACAACTACTTGATCAAAAACTTTGCTTTAGTTAGCTGGTGAGTGAATCCACAAAGATGGATAACGTTTTTTTGGAATGGGATATGTGTGGAGGTTTGTGGTAGAGGATTTGAAAATGAATATGTTTTCTCATAAATAAAAAGAATTTAATAAATTACTAGTACAATCACTATAAAATATGGTGCAAAAATATAGATTTCGTTAGTCGAGATTAAGGAAAATTAATATGTTTTCTCATAAATAAAAAGAATTTAATAAATTACTAGTACAATCACTATAAAATATGGTGGTATATTTTTAACTTAAAATAAAGATTTAGTGTTGAAAACAATGCCTTCAATTCTTGCAATTTTTAAGGATAGTAACACAACTGTGAGATTGTCTTATAGATTACTCATAAATAAAGTCACAAAATAATCCATATGAATCGTTTTTTTATTGTAATTTTAAACTGTAAATATTAATTCAAGAGGACAGGCTCACCAAACTTTCCTAATGTTTATATTTGAATATTGTGTTTGTGGTAATATCTTTGAGATTTTTTAAATATGGACATTATAGAGTCATAAGTATTCATGAGTGATTGTTCTTAAAATATCATAAGATGAGGACACGCTTGCAATAGTCAAGGATGAACTAAAAAATAAATAAAAAAGTTGAAACAACTTAAGTAAAGAGCCTAAGAGTAATAATCGAACATAAAGGTATGTTGATTTGAGTTAAGGTAAGCTCTAATGACCATATATATGGCATACTTAGCAAAAAATCAAGCTTAAAAGAATTAAGAATATTTATCAATGAAGACCTCATTCCAGAAGACCAAGCTAAATTAAGAAAGAAAGTTCAAAAGGTGAAAGAAGCTAGGAAGGAAAATGGACAATAATTAGGAATTGAATGACTATTATTAGTGATAGAGACTAAAAAGATAACAATAAATAGGAATCTGGGACACTATGGATCCTCTCTTAGAACTATTGTGGCTTTCCATGGAGCAAAGGGCTTATACTAAGTTGGATTTCGAGTGAAATTGATCTTATATTTCTAGTTGAAACTTGGGACCATGAAGAATATAAGGTCCCTAACATAGTAGGATTTGTTTTGTGGTCAACATGGAACACGAAGCCCTCCCATAAAGGGATTGGAGGAATAGTTTGTTACATAAAAATCAACATGTCTCCTAACATTTGGCTTCATAAGAAAGAAACTCTTTATCAATGCATATGGATGGAGATGTCAAGTGTTAATGATAAAAATATTTATAGAGAAATTTGTTATTTTGCACCTATTAATTCTACCTTTTATAATAAAAACAATCTAGATAAGAATTGTCCTTACAAAAACATAGAAAAATAGCTCTATAGTCTATGAAATGGAGGTAGTATCCTCCTCCTAGGAGACTTTAATGCTATAATTGCAACTAATCAAGATATTGTTTTAAGTAATGATTCCAACCCTAGTCCTCTCTAGTTGCATGAGGGCCTTTCTTTATCTAAGAGATACCAAAGAAACTCTGAACACTTGACCAAGAATTTGTTTGGTATTGAATTAATTACGTTTTGTAGTTATCAAGATCTAATAACTTGCAATGGTCTAATGAAGTGGTCGAAATATAACTAGATGACTTGTATGCATGGGTTGAACAATAGTGTAATGGATTATGTGATATTGGATATCCCCATTTACAAACAAATGGTGCATTTTGATATTTTAAATGGCCATGAGAGTGACTCTAATAATAGACCTTTAACCCTAAATCTAAACTTTTCCATGCACAAACTCTCCATTGAAGAGAACTCTAATAACCATGAGCACTTGATTTTTGACAAAAATAAAGACAATCTTTTATTAAATTATGTAAATAGCGAATTAAATATCATATCATATAAGAAAAATATTGAATACCTATATTAGAATTTTACGACAACCCTCTCTACTTCCATTAACAAATTCTCTATAGAGGTGCTATGCAGAAACAAAACTTGTACAACCGGCCCTTGGTATGATCTAATGAGTGTAAAATTACTAGAAAATCCATTACAAATGCTTCCAATGAGTCCTTAAAATATGATAATATAAATAGATACAAAGCCTTAATTAAAAGAAAAAAAGACTACATAAATAGAAAGTAAGAGAAGCTTTTGTACTTATCTAAGCTAGATCCTAAGAAATTTTAGGGAAAATTTTGAGTTGTAAAACTAAAGAAAATATTAGGATTCCCTTGAAGGACTAGAATTTATGCCTTAAAATTCTTTATGAACCCTTTATTGTTGTGGACAACATTCCAAATGTTTCTATGGAAGATGATTTTTTTCTATAGAAGGCATAAATTTTGAGGTTAAGCAACTCCCAAAAGGGAAATCTAAGGATATTGAAGGCTACCAAGCCAAAATCTTAAAAATTGAAGGGCCTATCATCATCTCTCACATACACAAGATCTTCAATTTAGCAGTCAAATGGGGCTTCCCAAAACCTTGGACTCAAAGCCTCATTGTACATATTTTTAAACGTGGGGATAAAAGTTATGTCTCTAATTATAGGACCATTATGATTAGTCTCATTTTAACCAAGCTATACGAAAGTATTTTTGAAAAAAAGATCATTATATGGATAGAAATCCATGGAAGAAGAGCTAAAGGCTGGGTTGGGTTTAAAGGATATCATTCAATTGTGCACCACATTATTACACTTAGGATCATTACAGAGGAGTGTCACAATAATAAAACCAATATCCTTTGTTGTTTCAATGATTTTATAATTTCTTTTGATACGGTTCCTAGGACTAACCTTTGGGATAGGTTAGAAGAGATAAAAGTTCCTTTTGAGTTGAGATATTCTACAGTAAGGTTGTATGAGAACATTGTTACCAAGTTTAGGAGCACTGAGGGATGGTCAGAAGTAATTAATTGTAATAAAGGAGTCAAGAAAAGATTTCCCTTGTCCCCTACCCTTTTTCACATCTACATTAACAAGTTCGAAGATTGCTCAAAAGACATAGGTTGTGTCGGCCCAACACTCATTGTATAGTCACCATCCTTCATATTTACGCCAATGATATTGTTCTTATCGAAAAGAGTCCCTATGACCTTAGTAAGCAACTAAGAATCCCTAAGGAATTCTTCTCTAGTATGGGTATGACTGATGGGTATAACTCTGAACATTGTTAAAATGGAGGTTATGATAATTAAATAAAAAAATATCACCTTCAGTACTTTTGTAGATGAAAACAATAGCTTGGAGGAAGTGCCTTCATACAAATATGTAAAAGTCGATATTCATCACCAGTTCAATTGAAAGTATAGTTTTTAAAAAAGGATAAATGGAGGGTGGAAAGCTTATTATGGACTTGAAAACAATTGTAAATTAGTGGGCCTTTGGCTATGGGATAAGAAAAAACTCCTCTTTGAGACTCTCTTTATTCCTATTATCTTATATGGATGTGAAATTTGGGATGCATTATCTCTAGAGAATCTTAGAGAAATAAAGAGCATATCCAAAAAAAAATTATAACTTATAATCTCACAATTAAAGACAACACACACTATCCTATCCTCCTCATAAAAGTGAGCATTTTCCTCATTGAAAGCACGGCTATGGTTAAGTACCTAATGTAAAAGAACAAGTTAAACAACATGGATGACAAGAGGCTCCTGAAAATTTCTCCAAGCTCTAGCCAAAACCACCAATGCTTCAAGTAGGGATGGCATAAAGATTCCAAGTATTGACTAAATCATTCAGGAATATACGAAGAAGTCATTATGTAGAAAATGTTAATATTAAAAATATTATTACATCTAAATTTAATGAGAATCTGTGGTGTGATAAAAAAATCAGAGGATAAAAGAAAATTAAAATACTACAAGGAGGTGGTCAACTGGTGCAAACCCCCGAACCCTTGGGTCAAGGTCCACGCAGGATTGATCTAAATTTGCCCCTGAGTCAAATTGACTCTTTGATTTTCCCTTGGGAAATATCTCATACGCTCATGGTGTATCCACAGGTCCTTATGAATTGAGCCCACGTGAACAAACACCAAGCGCCAACCCAAATCTCCTTGACCACAATAGCGTCGTGCCCTTTGCTAATTCGAGACTTTGGGTCTCGCTATTTTTCGATCCCTGATGTCGAGTTTCTCAGCCCTCTACTGTCGAAACCCGAAATGTTGATTCACCGAAATGTTTGGCTGCATCCTCCTCCACAGTCGTATCACGTTTCACGATTTCAGGAATCCCGAAACAAGGAACCCTTTTCTCTTGTCTTCGAAAATGATGAAATGCCGAACCCCGATGCATTGAGCAAAGACTAGTTCCCCTATGGGACTTTTCATCGATTCAGAGTTTTGGACTTTGCGTCTTTGCGAATCCTGATGCAAGGCTTCCGGCTCTCCAACCTACGAAACCTGAAATAGTCAACGGAGTCTTGACTCCACCTGGCGACAAGTACGCCACCTGTCTTCTCCACTATCCTCTGTCTCTGACATGGATTCTTGCCACCTGTCACTCCAACCTTTCCGGCTTTCAGGATTTGAATGAACCTCTGATTTTCGTCCCTCTATCACTTCTAGACCCCGAATTCTGAAATGGCACTTTCCACAGGGTCAAAGACTAATAATCCTCCATTCGATCCAATGCTTAAATTCTCCGCAGCTCTCCCGGATCTTACAGTCCTCGATATTTCGTTAATTCTCCACAAATAATTTTGACCGCCCGTTGCTCCTTGACAGCTCCTACGAAATGAACCAGTGTTCGTCTACTGGAACTTAACTTCTGTGAAAAATTTTCAATCTCTGTCTCCCCTTTGGATGCTTTCAAAGGTACTGACCCTCCTGAGCTTTCACTTACAACTCAAGTCTCAAAAGGGTTCCTGCTCACACACCTTGCGACAAACTTTCAAATACTCCTGGGTATTTTATCTTTCAACTCTGTGCACTCCTTGCAATAGCAGTCCTTCAACTCTCCCCTTGGTTGACAAGTTCTAGATTTCAACCAGCCTATGCACACCTTGCACGGCTTCTGTGCTTCACTTGCACTTCTGTTGGAATGAGAACAACGGTATCCCTCCTGAGATTTCAGAGATAAACTCTGAACCTTTGTCAATGCACTCCTTGTGGAGGTTTCATTGCACTCCTTGCAGGAACTCTCTCACTCAGAAAGAGAAACAATTGAAACTCATTCTCTTTCTTCTCTCGGAATTCAAATATTCAACATGAAATCATACATACACACAGTATTAAAGCAAATGCATAACAGAGAGAATAAAACAACCATGAGCATACCATTCACCATGTATAAATAGAAAACATCATGACACCATGAAATCTAATTCAAAGATTCATATATTAATTCAAGCTCTTGTACATGGATCTTTCTGTCATTCTCTGCTACGCTATATGCCATTGTTCGAATGATACAACTAACTCTATGATATAAAGGCGGGGGTGTCTATATCCGTTTTCCCTCCTATGTTCTATAACTTTCTAATCTAACATTCAAACCTACCTACTTTCATTAACTATGCATAAATGCCTCTACCTTCTATAGATGAGAGAGAATCGTTCATGATCTGTTTACAATATGAAAGTATGCTTCCCTTTAACCATTACATTAATGTTTCAAAAAAATTTCAAAAACATGCGTTGGTGGTCTTCCAGTTGTCTTCTGCCTTCACGCTCGTTTGGCTACTGACGATGCTCTTGCATCATACTCTCTCGCTTGAAAATTTTCATGAACTCTTGTTCATGAGCTCTTGCATGGTCTGTCCAAGCTTCTAAATTTCTACTTCATCCTCCCAACTGGCATCTTCAACTGGATGTCCCTTCGATTTGACCAAGTATTCAAAATAGTCTTTCCTCACGGTCTTCCTGTTGACTCTCTTGTCAATTATTCTTTCCATCTGTGGCTTTTCATCTACAGGCATTTGTTTGATCCACTGAACCTCTATCTGTTCATCCTCTGTTCCTATTTCTTCAGCTCTATAAGGGTACAAATCCGCAACATTGAATATCGGTGAAATTCTGATCCCATCGGGTAATTCAATCTCATATGCGTTTGCCCCAAATTTCTTTATGATCTTGCATGGTCCAATCTTTTTCATCTTCAGTTTGTTATATGTTCCTTTTGGGAACCTTTCCTTCCTCAGATGTGCAAGAATCAAATCACCAACTTCAAATTGAAGTTCTCGCCTGTGTTGATCTACTCTGTTCTTGTATTCTTGACATGAACTCTGAAATCGCTCCTTAACTCGGT
>JASDQU010752067.1:12687-37782 GCA_032191745.1 Picea mariana
TTATGAAGGTCTATGGAAACAACATACATACAAATCTCCAAGAGTGGTCACTAGCCCAAACATTGAGAAATCAAATCCTTAGGGGTATTTTGATGGTGCTAGTCGTGAAAATTTAAAACACAGTGGAGTGGGAGGTGTCCTATTCCTATCGGTAGACCATCAAATAATCATTTCAAAACAACATTGGGAGTTGGAACAAATAATTAGGAAGATATGTTTTCTCTTTAAATGCTAAAGAGGTTAGCAATGGAAATGGAAAAGGTTCAATTGCAAAATACGGGGGATTCCAAGTTGATAATATACTAGGAAAATTGTATAATCAATATGCAAAATATGCCATTTATACAAGTCATGGAATGTATTAAAGAATATAAAGAATAACTTGTAAAAACATTATTTCTTCATGTATATAGAGAATTGAATATCGACGTAGATGCACTTTCTAAATAATCCCTTGTTATTCTTCCAAGCAATTTCAGGTGTAAAGAAATGAAGGAGGGTTCCCAACCTGCAAACACAATCAATACATATATGACTAGAAATTGTCTACCAATGGAGAATACATTCAGAAAATGGTGATTTCTTTTTTTTTTCCTTAAAAAAGTGGTGTAAGTTTATGTGAAAGCAATGTTGATGAATCCTTGTAAAGCCATTAAGGTTTTTAACATGCATACATACATATATTATACTCAAGCCCCTCCTTATGATACATTGATTTGAATATCAGGTTGTTATGTTTCTTCTTATGATGCATTGATTTCATCATGAAGTTTTTATGTTTCTTCCTAGGATGCATTGATTTTAATATGAAGGTGTTATATTTCTTCTTACAATGTATTAATATGCAGGAAATGTTAAAGGACCTATGAATGTGTGGAAATGGAGGAGAATAACAGTGCACGATGTCATTAGGGACATGGCAATCTACATTGGGGACAAGGAGGAAAATTATTTATGTCGTGCAGGCCAAAGGCTCAAAGAATTCCCACCCTGTCCGTCCAAGGATTGAAAAAGAATGTCACTTCACAACAATCAAATTGAATATTTGTCCAAAGATTTCGTATGCACACAACTTGTAAGTCTAATCTTAACCCAAAATCCATTTCCTCCTAATGTTCCCGAAAGCTTTCTGATCAACCTCGTCTCTTTGAGGGTTCTGGATCTCTCTTGGACGAACATAGAGTCTGTGCCAACATCTCTAGGTCAATTCAGACTCCTAGAGTTTCTTTCATTGGGTGGGACTGGCATCAAGGAATTGCCTAAAGATATTTGCAATCTTTCCAAGCTCCAACTTTTGCATCTTGGTGGCTGTCGTAGTTTATCATCATTACCATCTATGATAGGAAAGCTTACACAACTCCAGTGTCTTGTTTTATGGGGTTGTGTTGACTTGGTGGTACCCTTAGAGATATCTCAACTCGCTTCATTGAAAACACTAGATTTGGATATTCATACTAAAACAGATGTGATGGATTTGCAAGGACTTTCAAATATCATACAGCTTTATTTAAACGTATTTGTAGAATTTGAAGGCCATGAAATAATGGAAACCTGGTTGCAAATGAGGAATTTATGGTTGTACTATAGGAATGACATGGTGAACACTCTTCAAAGCAGGATGCAAAATATAAAGGAGTTGCAGAGTCTAAGGGTGCACAGCATGCACGGGTTCAATTTGCTGAACTGGATATGTGAATTTCAACATCTCGAGAGGTTAGAATTGAGAAATTGTAAGAAAGTGGAAGCGCTTCCTCCCTTGGAGAGGTTGCCAAATTTGAAATTCCTGAAAGTGTATAATTGCGACAAGGTGAGGGATTTGGGGATAGGAAGTTCTGAAAAAGCAGTGGGATTTCCAATGTTAGAGAGGTTGGATTTGATTTACCTGCCTAACATGGTGACACTATCATGTGACCAAGGTGTCTTGAAAGAAGGAATGCTACCCAAACTTCGTGTCTTGAAGATTAAGGATTGTCCGGAATTGAGAAAATTGTCGATGGACATGGAGAAGTTACCCCATTTAAAAGCACTATATTGCCATCGAATTTGGTGGGAAAATATAATATGGAGGACAATAACATGAAGATGTACTTTGACAAATTATTTGAAGAAATTTAAATGATAATTAAAAATGTAAAGTGTAATATTGTGTTGTAAATGTAAGGATATAAATAAATATAAAAGATTCCAAATTGCATTGATATTTTGTACAATTTTGTAATGGGATTTGTTGCATTAATGTAAATGTATTTATGAGTTTTAAATTTTTAATTTACAATTTGTTATGTACTTATAGATTAAAAATAAATTTATAATGTTTTTTAATTTAATTTATTAAAATTATAAATAGAACATATTTAGTATTTACTTAAATATGAGTACATTTTACTATTTTAATATAATAAATATATTTTCTTATTTTAATAAAATTTAAAAAAATAATCAATTTAATTGACATTGATTTAGAAATACATTTTACTATTTTTAATATAATAAATAAATTAAAAAAAAATAATCAATCTGTTGGAGCCGGAAGTCACTCCTGGATTGCTTGCAGAAGCAGAGCCTGACGCCCATCAGTTTAATGTCACGATTTGTTTTAAAGGGGTGATCAAATGGAGGAAAACTTGAGGAGATATCACTCTAACTCGAGGACTGAGTCTGGTACATATGGTGACAAAGGAGGTCTTGATCCAACTTCAGCCAGTGGGTCGATAAAAGGGTGAGTAGGTGGAAGACTTGGTGAGAAAAATGAACAAACAGCTTTGGGCAGCAGGCTTATGGCTATTTGTAGAAGAAAGACACTGAGCAAGATCCTCTTGGATTTAGGGTCTCAAGAAGTTGAGGAGGACTCGACTGGATCCTCCAATTCCAAGTCACTCAGCGCTGAGAAAATCACAAGAACTGGTCAGAAACATCATAATTGGTACAGTGATCCTACCAACATCATCCTATAACAGCTATGGCTCGACTGGATCCTCCAATTCCGAGCGATTCAAACACAGTGTAACAAAAGACATAAAATAGACTGGCATTCATCGGGCAAGAAGTCTTAAGAGTGCATACATAACCAGAGTATCAATGCTTCATTAAATATTTACAACCGGGAGCTAAGCTCAACCATCGATAGATACCAAAATGGCGAAAACGCCTTCATATACTCAAACTAACAACAACAACAAAACCGAGACGTAGCATTGAAAGCTTTGCATCTGCATGGCTTCTGACAACACAGAGCTGCAATCTTTGAATGGTCGTGCAACTTATGGCAGACGCAATCGATCTCCTGACAGTTTCTTCGGTGACTCAACGTGCCTTTAATTCATTGCAAGACCTTCCCATTATGGCGGAGACGATGTCTAACCACCATAAACCACTTCAATAACTGCTTCTTGGGATCGAGGACGATCTGGCCAACTCAGCACTTTGGGATAAGGAAAGGCTTCTCGCGCTGCCACCTAGGATAACTAAAAGGCTCGGTGGAGAGGCATGGCGGCCAGTGCGGGGAATAGAGCGCATGGTAAAAAGGGGGGGAATGGCGTCAGATTATGAGGACATGGAAGAGGAGTGGCGAGGCGACAGAAGATGGTTCATGGTGAAAGGCCTCGGGAGGAAAGAAGGAAGGCGATAGATAACGAACTCGCCTTTTGGTGAGGGGCCGATGTGAGGGACACATGGCGAGCGGCAAGTGGACGACTAGAAGGAGGGGGGATGAAAGAGTGACACATGGCAGCATGAGAAAGGTGGAAAGGAGGATGTGATGACAAGGGAAGGGCCCGCGCCAGCTAAACCCAGAGTGGCTGAGGAGGACGAGGTTGTCCAAGCACCGTTGATCCGGGTGCTGAAATCTTGGCCGTTGAAAGCTACTATGTTGATTCTGGACCTCCCCCTCCGCTTAAAGGTAGAAAGGCAGGGGGGGTCCGGAATGGTCTTCATCGTCGTTGATCCGGGCATGCAAATCTGAGTCGTTGGAGAGTTGCGCCCGCGATTCCGGACCCCCCCCCCCACTTAAAGATCGAAAGGCAAGGGGGGTCCGGAATTTGCTATGCGTCGTCGATCTAGGCGCACAAAATCCAGCCATCCAAAAGTGACCCATGTTTAATGCAGATGCGCTTGCGCTCAAAAACTTAGGATAAGTGGGTTTTGACCCATTCTTTTTCAATTTAACCCCTTTGCAAGAAATATCACTAACATTTGGCTCCATGGGGGATAGAGTCGTCCATGTGATGCTCTAAGAACTCTTTTGCAGATTCAGTGCCTTTGTTGTTGGGCTATGGAGTCATTTATTAGTCCGAAAAACAAAACAGAAACAATATTTACAAAAAAAAATGAAAAAGAGCCAACTGTGGCTCACAGAAAACACTTTTTTAAGAAATGCCCATTTACTGGGCTGCCAAAAACTTCATTGCCTTCCAGATCCTGCAACCTGTAAGTATTGTTTGAAAATACTTCAAGGATCTTGAAAGGCCCAATCCAGAGGGCATCAAATTTACTGTGTTTGCCCTTTTCCTGCCTGGGTGCATCCCATTTGAGCACTAGATCACCCTGCTCAAATTCCTTCTTCTTGCTCTTCCTGTCAAAAGCCTGCTTGATCTTTTGCTGACGATGGTAGGCTCTGTCCATGACCTGTTCTCTGATCTGCTGCACTTCCACCATCTGATGAATCCTTCTGAGTATATGATTAGGTTCTCCTTCAAGGACCTGGAGGAAATTTGCCACAGGTAAGGTAAGCTGAGTGGGAAAAACGACCTCTATTCTGTAAACAAGCTAGAAAGGTGAGATACCTAGGGACTTTTTAGTTGTCACCCGATCGGCCCAGAGAGCAAATTTGAGCTTTGAGTCCCAGGCCTTCTGATTGTCCTCCAGTAGCTTTTTGATAAGCTTGATCAGGCTTTTATTGGAGGGCTCTGCCAGTCCGTTTCCTTGAGGATAGTATGGAGTAGAGTGAACCAATGAAATCCCAAATTGTTCACAAAACTTGATCAGAGGCTCAGACCTAAAGGGGGAGGCATTGTCAGTGACAATTCTGCTTGGACACCCAAATCTGGCTATGATGTCTTCCAATAAGCTGATGATTAATTTATGAGAAATGATTCTAGTGGGGACCGCCTCTATCCATTTGGTGAGATAATCGATCGCAGTGAGGATCCATCTGTGCTGGCCACTTGAGGGAGGATGAATCTCCCCGATGAAATCCAATCCCCACTGCTGAAAGGGTGCAGAAACTACTACAGGATTTAATGGCAAAGATTTGAGTTGTTGTTTACCTGAGAATTTCTGGCATTTGATGCAAGCCCTGACTTCCCTGCAGACATCAGTTAACAAAGTAGGCCAGTAATACCCAACCCGGAGGATTTTGTGGGCTGTGGTTTTCCAAAAATGATGACCTCCGCAGAGACTGCTATGAAAATCAAACATCACTTTTTGCGCTTGCAACGGGTCCAGACATCTTAATAATAACCCCAAAGGGTCTCTCCAATATAAGGCTCGGTCAATGAGGCAGTATTTGACCGCCTTGAGCTTTAAAGCTCGAGCTCTACTCTTTCCCAGTCCATCAGGGGGATTTAATTCCTGCAGAAAGTACAAGATGTCCCTGTACCAGGGACAGGCTGCTAGCGGTATGGTGATCTGGGAATTAATGCTAGATGACTCAGCTTTCTCATTGATGTAGTTAATCTCCAGGGTTTTGTAATTGGATTCAGCCAACAACTTGGCCAAACCTTGCCCCTTTATCAGCTTGGTGGGCTTAATTTCCAGGTCAAATTCAAGAATCTTAGCTATCCATTTGCCCCTTCTCCCGTCTATGTCAGGCTGTATAAGGATGTCCTTCACAGAAGTTGAAGGGACATATGCAGTGATTTTTTAGTGCAAAACATAGATTCTGAAAGCTTTGAGGGCTTTCACCAATGCGTAGGCCTGCTTTTCCATGATCTCATATCTGAGTTCAGCATCTCTCAACGCCTTGCTGAAGAAGGCAATGGGCTGTTCTTGCCCTTGATCGTTTCTCTGCAATAGGACTGCTGCTATTGAATCATCAGAAGCAAATGATAAAATCAGGAAATCGTTAGAATAATTGGGACTGATTAGCACAGGTGCCTCAATCAATGCTTTCTTTATTTGGGCAAAAGATCCCCTGGATTCAACAGTCCAATTTATTTCATGGCCCTTCCTGAGCATGGTTGTGATATGCTTTACTAGCTCAGCGAAGTTTGAGACGAATCTCCTCATAAAATTAATCTTTCCCAAAAATGCCTGAAATTCCTTTTTGGACCGGGGAAGTGACAGGGCCTGAATCGCTTCCACTCTGCCTGGGTCAATCCTTACTCCTTCTGCTGACACTATGTGACCAAGCAACTTTCTCTCCTGCATAGCAAACAGTGATTTCCTGGGGTTTAAAGATAGGCCGTATCTCTGACATTTCAGGAAAACTCTCTTTAAGTGACAACAGTGCTCTTTATCAATCTTAGAGAAGACTATGATGTCATCCAGATATATTACCACAAACTGGTCCTTCTCCCCAATGAAAGCTATGTCCATGGCTTGCTGAAACGTTTCTCCTACATTCATCAGCCCGAAAGGCATTTTGGCATACATGAATGTGCCCCAAGGAGTGATGAAGGTTGTTTTTTCTTTGTCCTCAGGCATGACTGATATCTGATTATATCTGGAGAAACCATCAATCATGGACATCCTATATGCGTCGGTAACCCTTTGTAAAATGTGTTCCATGTTGGGCAGGGGATAATTGTCCTTCCTTGAACTTCTGTTCAGGTTCCTGAAATTGACACAGAGTCTGATTTCTCCACTCTTCTTTCTCACCGGGACCAAATTGGCCACCCAATCCGAATACCTCAAGGGGACAATGATCTGGGCATCCAGCAGCTTCTTTACCTCTTTCTCCATGACAGGCAGCAACATGGGGTTTATCTGTCTCAGCTTCTGCTTAAATGGCTTAGCCTCCTCTTTTAGTGGGATCTTGTGCTCGATGATTGATGTGTCATATGTTTTGAGGTCTTTGTAGGTCCATGCAAACACATCAGAAAATTCCTTCAGCAGCTTAGTATATTCGGCTCTATGTTCCTTAGTCAAACTCCTTGATAGCTTGACAAACCTTGGCTCCTCAGGTGTGCCGATATTGCATTCATCTGTATCATCATCATCACCTGAAACCTTACCCTTCACTGCCACGTCATTCCCGTCTAACAATCTTTCTAGTGGGATCAGTCCTCTTGGAATGTGATTGCTTGGTAGCTGAATAATCCGGTGATCAACAATTCTATTCACAAATTCCCCAGGGTGATGGTCGTCTTCCTCTTCAGGATCCTTATCTATATGCATCGTAGAAAAGTCATCAATGGACTGGAGAAATTTATCAATTTCTTGATCATCCTCAAACACCCTCCAATGTTTGACATTGTCTGGTATAGAAGGTCTGTATTTTATTTCAATGTCAGACCCGACAGTGGGTGATGTGGAGACTTCGATCACACTAGCTGTAAAAGCTAAACAGTCGGCCGAGGCATTTTCCTCCCTTGGAATGTAGGAAATGTTAAAAGCCAGGAAGGAATCATCAACCAGGTCCCATACCTCGTTCCTGTAATTCCTGAGCCGAGGATGCTTAGTCTGATAAACATTTTTGACCTACTGGACAATCAGTTCTGCATCCCCAAACACAACCATCTCCTTGATTCCCATTTCTTTTGCAGCTCTCAATCCCAGAACCAGAGCTTCATACTCTTCCACATTATTGGTGACCTCGAATTCCAGCCTGTATGACAGGGAGATGGTCTCATGACAAGGTGATATAAATATCACTCTGGCGCCTGCACCCATACTGGAGAAAGCTCCATCAAAGAACATCTTCCAAACAGAGGAAGTTGAAGGGGAGGTGTCCTGATTAAGGATGGGCTGCTTTCTGATCTACGAGGAAGCTTCAGGGGTGTGGGTGAGCTATAGTAAACTAGAGCCTAAATCAGTGTCCAAGGCATAGATGGGATGATTGGTAGGGTTGGCCTCGTCACTGACAATGTAGGCTAGCCGGGCTTCTCTGTACAGTCTCCTATGTTCCCCTCCAAAGACCGGAATGGTGGAATATGTGAGATCCATCTGTAACGTCCCTCCAAGTCTCTTGATCCAGGATCTTGACAACAACATGCCAAACTTATGGGGGACATTAGCTACCATGATATCCATGATCATACTTTTCATGGGTAGCTGAAACAGAGAGACTACTAGGTCCTTAATCACTCCCAAACACTGGACCCTCCTGGAGTCAAAATAATAAAGGTCATGATAGGCTCGAGTGACTTCCAGTCCTAATTCTTCCATGACGGCTTTGGGCATGAGGTTGTGGGAGGCCCCTGAGTCCATAAGGCAGTTATGCAGTACCTTGTCATGTATGTTCAGGGAGGTGTAGAAGGGAGGGGATGAATCATCCCTATCTTCTACCATGGGACCTAGGACAACTACAGGCCTTTCATATTGTAGGTTTATGGAGTCTATGAGAGGATATGAGGCTTCAGATTTTAACAGCTCAAAGAAGCGCTTTTTGAATTCCCCATGTCTGATCAGCACGGTGAGGGGCACAGGAATTCTGATTTTTTGAATCTCATGTTCGAAATTGAAAGAAGATATAGGCTTTGGGATTTCTCTAATTTCAGCAACATGATTATGGACAATGGGGGAGAGAGGTTGAGCCTTCTTATCTCTGTCTGCTACTTCATTAGCAGGTTTCTCTGTTCTATTGGATGGCTCCGAAACGTCAGGTGCTGCTGCTCTTTTGTCTGACCTCAAGTTGTACCTGCCTCGGCCACCGCTAGCTTTGTCTCCTTTGCTCAATTCGTTCAGCTGACCATCCATGAGAGACTCCTCATATGCTGATTGGGTCAGATGAGGGAAAGAGGGAGTGACTTCTACACTGTGGATTTTAGGCTCAGGCTCGTCTGTTTCCCCTTCTTCTTCATCAGCCACAAAATTGTTCTGGAAGGGAGCCTGAATTTTTTGGTCATCTCTGTCTCTTTCCTTCTCTCTGTGCATGGTTGGAGGAGAAAAGTTATTTGTTCTTCTGAAACCTCCTCTATTCTCAGTGTTCTGAGGGCCCTTATACATTTTTTTCCTCTCCACCTTCAATCTCTCCACCTCTTCTTTGAGGAGGTTCATAACTCGGGTCAGCTCATTTACTTGAGAGTGAGGTAGTGATGTGCCGGAGGTTGAGGCTTCCGACTTGTCCTTTCTTCTGTCTGTGTCGGCCTAGCTTCTCAGTCTGTTAGCTTCCAGTATGTTGGATTCCACCTCTACAACTGCATCTTGCATCTGAGCTAAAGAGGTGGCTCTTCTTTCTCTTAACACGAGACAGAAATCAGGGTCAAATGCGCTAGCATAGGAAATTTGAGAAGAGGCCTCTGAAGGTTTAATCTCTGTAGGAATCTTGTTGTAAATCTTATTAAACCTCTTGGAGAAGTCTGATACAGACTCTCCTTCCATCTTCTTCAGGGACCCAAACTCAGTCATGTAATACTTATAATCTTTTCTGTCTCCCCACTGCCTCAGGAAAACGTTATCCAAGGCTTCAATGCCAGCAATAGATCCAGGGGCCAGTCCCCTAAACCATTTCCTCACCTCCCCATCAAGGCTTTGGACAAAGACTCTCATCCAGACATCTTCACTTTCAATATTCAGGTTGTCTGCATAGCTGTAAAAGGAAGCTAGGTGCTCTTCAACAATTACATCTCCCTCACCACTGAACTTGGGCATGTATTTCAAATAGTCTCCAACAGGGAGAGGGTTCAGAGGCTGGGGTAGAATCAAAGGAGCATATCTGGTAGAAACTATGGCATCCATTCTGTTCGGAGGGGGATTAGCACCATCCATAGGGATATTAGGTAGAGGAGAGCTCGGAGGAGAAGGAGTATGGACAGGAGATGTCGGAACAGATATTCTTGTAGAAGACAACGGAGAAAACAGAGAAAAAGCCAGGGGACCTGAGTGTGCAGACGATTCTCCCTGTGCAGCAGTAGCAACAAAAGGAGGGGTGGTAAAACCTTCAGATGTCAGAGGTCTGTGATGAGGCAAGACCTCTAGGGAGGAGGGAGTGACAAGGATTTCTCTTTCTGATCCCAGACCAGGAGGAGAAAACTCAGCAGGAACACTCCCGAAATTTAGAGAACATGGAACTTCGGAAAAAGGACGACTAGGAAGATGCGAATAAGAAAATGGAGTTCTCACAGAAGGGGAGGGTGTATTACCTGTTTCATCGATGGAAACTCCTTTTGCAGATCTCTTTCCCTTTCTGCGCACTGCTTCCGCGTCAGCTTCTAATGTAGCTAAAGGCAAGTGTGGGTTAGACCTCGTATGTCTGCCTCTCGAAGCCACAATTGATAGTGCGGGTTCTCCTCAGCGGAGTCGTCACAATGGATTCGTCAGGTGCACAGTAGCAATCTTCAAGTTCTGATATCTGATGCACCTTCAGAATCAGCTGATCTTTGTCGTTCAATCCCGGGGAAAATATTCAACTACGTTCCTGGCAACGACGCCAGAGATGTTGGAGCCAGAAGTCACTCCTGGATTGCTTGCAAGAGCAGAGCCCGACGCCCATCAGTTTAATGTCACGATTTGTTTTAAAGGGGTGATCAAATGGAGGAAAACTCGAGGATATATCACTCTAACTCGGGGACTGAGTCTAGTACATATGGTGACAAAGGAGGTCTTGATCCAACTTCAGCCAGTGGGTCAATAAAAGGGTGAGTAGGTGGAAGGCTTGGTGAGAAAAATGAACAAACAACTTTGGGCAGTAGGCTTATGGCTATTTGCAGAAGAAAGACACTGAGAAAGATCCTCTTGGATTCAGGGTCTCAAGAAGCTGAGGAGGACTCGACTGGATCCTCCAATTCCAAGACACTCAGCGCTGAGAAAATCACAAGAACTGGTCAGAAACATCATAACTGGTACAGTGATCCTACCAACATCATCCTATAACAGCTATGGCTCGACTGGATCCTCCAATTCCGAGCGATTCAAACACAGTGTAACAAAAGACATAAAAGAGACTGGCATTCATCAGGCAAGAAGTCTCAAGAGTGCATACATAACTAGAGTATCAGTTCTTCATTAAAGATTTACAACCGGGAGCTAAGCTCAACCATCGATAGATACCAAAATGGTGAAAACGCCTTCATATACTCAAACTAACAACAACAACAAAATTGAGACGTAGCATTGAAAGCTTTGCGTCTGCATGGTTTCTGACAACACGGAGCTGCAATCTTTGAATGGTCGTGCAACTTATGGCAGACGTAATCGATCTCCTGACAGTTTCTCCGGTGACTCGACATGCCTTTAATTCATTGCATGACCTTCTCATTATGGCGGAGACGATGTCTAACCACCATCAACCACTTCAATAACTGCTTCTTGGGATCGAGGACGATCTGGCCAACTCAGCACTTTGGGATAAGGAAAGGCTTCTCGCGCTGCCACCTAGGATAACTGAAAGGCTCGGTGGAGAGGCATGGCGGCCAGTGCGGGGAACAGAGCGCATGGTAAAAAGGGGGGGAATGGCGTCAAATTATGATGACATGGAAGAGGAGTGGAGAGGCGACAGAAGATGGTTCATGGTGAAAGGCCTCGAGAGGAAAGAAGGAAGTCGATAGATAACAAAGTCGCCTTTTGGTGAGGGGCTGATGTGAGGGACACATGGAGAGCGGCAAGTGGACGACTAGAAGGAGGGGGGATGGAAGAGTGACACATGGCAGCATGAGAAAGGTGGAAAGGAGGACATGATGACGAGGGAAGGGCCCACGCCAGCTAAACCCAGAGTGGCTGAGGAGGACGAGGCTGTCCAAGCACCGTTGATCCGGGCGCTGAAATCTTGGCCATCGAAAGCTGCTCTGTCGATTCCGGACCCCCCCCCCTCCACTTAAAGGTAGAAAGGCAGGGGGGGTCTGGAATGGTCTTCATCGCCGTTGATCCAGGCACGCCAATCTGAGCCGTTGGAGAGTTGCGCTCGCGATTCCGGACCCCCCTCCCCCCGGCTTAAAGATCGAAAGGCAAGGGGGGTCCGAAATTTGTTGTGCGTCGTCGATCTAGGCGCACAAAATCCAGCCATCCAAAAGTGACCCATGTTTAATGCAGATGCGCTTGCGCTCAAAAAATTAGGATAAGTGGGTTTTGACCCATTCTTTTGCAATTTAACCCCTTTGCAAGAAATATCGCTAACACAATATAATTATGAAATAAATAATTTAATTGATATTGATTAGAAAATAATGCTAAATAATATTAAGCATTATGATAGATTTAGTTAATTTATTTATTTTATAGTTTTTTCTTTTACTTTTTTTTAGTATATTGTGAACTTACAATACTAGACACTCATCTATATATGAGAGTAATGCTAAATGCTATTAAAAAGTATATGATTTTATTGGAAGTAGTCTAAATGATGACAACAACAAATATTGGTTTTCTTGTGGATATTATTTAGGTTGAAACCTTCTTTTATTTATTTATTTTGGAGTAATACCTTAAACTGTTTTTGATTGATGTATAAGGAAATAGATTTAATAATATTTTTTAATATAATAATAATAATAAAATCAAATTTATTTTTAATTGATGATGATGATTAACGTCCACTAAGACCTAATAATCAAATTGCATTTAAATTTATAAAGTAAAAAACATTGGTATACTAAAATTTAAATTGATTATACATATTATATTATATAATATTTTGGTCAACTAAATGTTATTGTTTCATTTCAAATTAAAAAAAAAATATTAATAATAATAGTTGTGATTTCTTGGAAGGTGGCAAAACTTATCATAACTTCAACTTCCAATGAGGACAACTATTCAGGTGTTAAGCCATGAATCAATGTAGTCGTTAATATCGAGGAGAATATGAACTGTGTGATCTCTCTATGTTGGGAACATATTGTGATCGTCGAATTACCTAACTACAAATGCATACTAATGCATATTAAATAAACACACTTTTACCTAATGACACTTTAGACCAATTTGATCTTAACTAACTCCCAAGTATCCAAACATCCCCTTAAGAATAACTTGGTATAGGATTGAAGGATTTACAAATGCAACACAATAGGAGAAGGAAGGAGGCATTAGAGTCTACCCCTTCTTAATGAAAACTTATTGAACTCCTAACATAGATTTAAGTTTGGAAAAATTCGCTTCTATAAGAGGCTTTGTGAAAATGTCTGCAACTTGATCTTCTATGGAGCAAAAGAGCACTTCAATAACTCTCATGAAAGAGCTTTCTGATGAAGTGCATGTGTATCTCGATGTGTTTGTTGCACTACTGTTGAAATGAATCTTTGGCGAGCTTGATGGCACTTTGATTGTCGCACTAGAGGGTGGTTGGAATCTGTTGTTGGAATCCAAACTTTGGAAGGATCTGTCGAAGCCACAAGGCTTATTGACTTGCATTAACCTTTTCACAGTACTCTGCTTCTGCTGAATAAAGAGAAATAGCCTATTGTTTCTTCCAAGCCCAAGTGACAGGTCCTAAACCAAGGATAAAAACATAACCTACAATATACTTTCAATCATCAGGTTCGTCGACCCATTTTGAATCAGTGACACTAACCAATAAAGGAGTCCCCCCTAAACTATAATGTATCCTGAACTGAATTGTACCATGAACATACCAAATTATCATTTTAGTTTCTTTCCAATGGATTTCATGGGGTGTTTTCATATACCAGACAACAAGATCAACAACAAAGGAAATTATCAGGATGGGTATTAGTCAAATATAAGAGACTACAAACTAACTAATGGCACAAGGTGGCATCAACTTCAGGAGAAGTACAAGTGGCAACAAGTTTGACTCCAGACTAGAAAGGAGAAGGGGATGGTTTAGAATATTCCATGTGAAAGTAGTGAAGAAGGTCATAGGCATACTTAGATTGGAAAATAAAAATTCCATGGTTTGCAATACTTGGAGGCCAAGGAAATAGTACAAATAGCCTAAGTTGGTCATTTCAAATTTCTTCTTAAGGTTGGTTTTCACATCATTTAAAAGTTTAGGGTCACTACTAGTGAGGATAAGATCATCAACATAAAGAAGAAGTTTTATGAGATGGCTTCCTTCTTTCTTGGCATAGACATTAGGGTCAGAATGACATCTAGAAAACCCGATAATATCAAGAAGAAAGCATTCTATTTTGGAATACCAAGTTCGAGGAGCTTGATGAAGACTATAAAAAGATTTCTTAAGGAAACAAACAAGGTTGGAGTCATTATGGAAATATCGAGAAGGTTGTTTCATGTAAATTTATTCTTGCAAATCCCCATCCAAGAAGGAAAATTTTACATCCATCTGATTGACCTTCCATTTATGTGAGGTAGCAAGGGAACGCATAAGGCAGATGGAATTCATTTTGGCTACAGGGGAAAAGGTTTCATTATAGTCAATACCTTCAACTTGAGAGAATCCTTTGGAAACTAATCAGGTTGTGTGTCTTTCAACACTTCCATTCGATGCATACTTAGTTCTATACACCCATTTACATCTGACAAGTTTTCCTCCTTTTAGAAGAGGTACAAGATCCCAAGTATCATTTTCCATTATGGAATGATATTCATTGTTGTATCCCAATCTGGATGACCTGAATCTTCTGCAAATGTCTCTAGATCATGAGTCTATGAAACTTGAGCCAAAAGAGAAGAGGCTCACTGGAACTGTGAATGTGTTCGACATTGATATGAAGGATCACCGACAAGATCACAAGCTATTTATTGATTTGAATGGACCCATGAGGGAAGCCTTGGTGTTGGTGCATGTTCATGTTCAATGGACTCATTTGGAGGAAGGTGAGCAAGAAGAGGTAGATTTTCATACTCGTTGTCATCATTCGAAGAAGAAGAAACTAAAATAGGAACAAAAGATGGCACAAATTTCAAAGATGGATCAAATGTTGATGAAGGCACAAATGTCAAATTAGGCTCGTAGGACAAGTAATTTTCATCAAATTTAACATCTCTTATAATAATAATTTCATTAGAATGAGGTTGAATTCTATAACCTTTGACATCTTCAAAATAACCAACAAAAATACACTCCTCACCTTTAGGCTATAAGACTTTCCTTTTCTCATCAGGAATGCGAACCCATGCTACACCACCAAATACACGGAAGTGGATTACATTTGGATTAATTTTATTCCATGTTTCTTGTAATGTCCCTTAGTTTACATATTTAAACATTTAATTCTTGCTAGTTTATGTCAAAATTTATATTGGAAAATTTATTGGAAAAAACTTATGTGGAACTATGTCATCATAAGCATCAATGAGGAATATTTTTGTAACCTTTATTTTTAATTTATTTAATTAACAAGAGACAAATTGATTAGGGAATCTAGTTACAAAGAGTAAATCATTATTCCATGGGTGAGTGAAAAGGATAAAACCACTAGAATGAACTATTGTCCATGGGACAAGTGGAACCCTACTCCCAAAAGTGTTAGATGTGAGGGAACACACTAGCACAAAAGTAGGCCAAAAAGATTCCCTAGGGTTAGGGATGAGGGAAACTTGAAAGGACCTAGGCAAGTCATTAAAGACAAGTATGTTATGAGATAGGATGTTGTTGAGTGCTTGTGAAGAAAAGAGTTTAGTGGTTCGGGGAAGAACTAAACTCAAAGAATTTTGGTAAATGTTATACCATTTTAAGTCCCCATGGATTAATGATTTAGGATAGGAGGTGACAAGGACAAGTAACTTTGGTTGTTTGTGTCTATTGTTGGAAGGAATTGGTTCCCTATCCAGTTTGTTCCCAATTATTGAAGCTAGCTCAAATAAGTTTTCTTTATTTATATTTGTTTTTATTTTTCCTTGAAGAATGACAAGTAATACATTAGAGAATAGTTTCAAAAGTTATAATACTGATTATAATAAGATGTACATCTATGTTCTATTTATTATTTAACTGCACGTAGCAAGAAAATAATAAGCGATCTTGTAGGGTACTATTTTCAGTTGTTTAGTTATTTATCAGAGTAGCAAAACAAAAAAATACATGGTGAACAATGTAGCATGCTATCCTTGGTAGAAGAATCATTATTCATTTAATGTGGTTGGAAAGAAAAGAAATATGTCTATTTACTTGTTATTTTCAATTAAGATTATTTTTTTATTAAAAGAAAAATGTTCTTGGTTGAGAATAGAAATAACCGTTTTTGCACAATAAACAATATATACTTCTTCCAGTAAAAGAAAGATGGAATGTTTAGTTCCAAACTAAACTAGAATCAAAATGATGCGGGAAAATATCATAATCATAAACCATTTTAATACAGAATATGGTGTAGAGATAAATAGGGTAAATAATTAAATAAAACCTATGGATGAAAACAATAAAATGCAATATTATAACTAAGCCTCATTTCAAGAAATCACAGAGTAAACGTCTAATTGAAACCATGTGAAGCCATTGACTATGACGTCATGAATCAAAAAAAAATAACAAAATGTTTTAAAACTATTCTCATAATAACAAAGTTGTTGTGTCATTGACCAAAAACTAAGAGGGCATTATTTTTAATATATACAAACTAAAAGATATTATGTATGAGCTCCAACAGCTATGCCTAAGACGTTGGAGTTAAAATAACTCATAATAGTATCAAAACTAAAATAAAAATTTATATATTGGCTATCTCATTAGAGATTTCAATGATTAAGCTCGTATATATTTTTGGAAGAACTAAATACATTGCTACCTTACCTTTGTAACACGGTGAAGAGAATCTATCTCAATATTATCACCCAATTGATTCTCTCGGCATCATATTTCTTCAAGACAACTATTAACCTACAAAGAAGTATATGGGTATACAAAAGATTACAAGTCACGGTACCTCCTTATCACTGGCCATTGATTTCGACTTCATACCAAGGGTTCCAATGGACCCTTCATGGAATCTGTAGCTAGATAACATTAGAGAGATTCGAATAATATAAGAAGAAAGCTTAAGACTTATTACTATAAATCAAATCACTTTTTACCTTAATGTTGAATGGACAATGAGCATGTTATTTGGGAAAGACATGAAGTTCCATACATGTGTAACCTTGCATACAAACCACAGAAACAAAGTCAATTTTGAGATAAATAGATACACGAAGAAGTCGATATAATTATTAAACTATCCAACCATTTTAATCCATGGAGATAGCACCTGTATTACCTTGGCACTCATTACAAATCGTGTTCAAGTATGTTCTGCAAATGAAAAAAGGAAATGATGAAACCCTATAGTAGGTCATATAGCTCTAATGCTCCCCATACAAATGAGTTTGATACTCTGGACTTGTGAAGGACTTGATTACCACACCATAGTTAAGACTTGGTGTAATGTTTGAGATGAATTAATTGTGCCAAGGTGTGGCCTACCTAAATTCTACCATCATGGATTTCCATTAACCTAAACCTAAACTATTTGTGGTTAACATCTAGTTAAGTCTGTGTTTTAGTCCATACATTTAACACACGACGTGATGTGTGTAGTGACAGTCATAAGCAGGGATGGAATTTGACGTGCAAATTGCCCATCATGGGCCAATTTGCCCATCAAATATAGTCAAAAGTTTCCTGCAACCGTCAACTATCAAGCTTAAAACCGGCAGAACGGGTAGTGTAGTAGTTTAAACCGTCAAATTTGACGGGCTTTTTCAGTTTGAAATTCTAACCCTGGTCATAAGTTTTAAATGTTGTTATGGTAAATTGTGGAGACCCTAAGGTTGATAACTAGGGTAGTTTTAAATTTTATCAAAGGAGAAAACATGGATTTGATCCACCAAAATCACTACGACATGGTTATAATAATATATTTGGTCTTGAATAAATATATTGCAACTTAGAGGAGTGGGTTAAAACCCATTTCAAACATTGATGTATAAATCACTTATGGGTGGTTCAATTAATTGATAACAAGTACATGAATTTCGGGCCATAATAAAATATTTAAAGTATTCAAGAACCATGATACATTGGAAGTTTAAGTAATAAAAGCTTACCTATAGACAATATGAGTTTTCCTCAAACCTTTTGAATCATAACTCGTTCCTACAAGACCAAAATTGTTTATGTGGGCTTGGGTGCATAAGATTGTGATAATGTACGAATGAGAACATAGCAGAAAACTTAAAACAAGTTGTAATACATGTGAAGAGGACAAGGTACATTTAATGATGATGATCAATATATTGGCAGAGTTGGCATGTGGATTTAAGCATCAATGAACAAATATCATGTCATGGTAACACCATGACAATTGGTTAATCACATTAAATAATTATTTGTGAGAAACATTATAACACATATATATATATATATAAGAAAAATTTCAATTATAAACACATGAATGTACTCTTGATGATGGAAATTTAAAAATAAATGGTGGAAAGAGTGGAAGGATTCATTATAAATGGTATCAGAGCATGGTTGCAACACTACAACCTTATGGGCTCAAGGAAAACAAAATTATTTTCTTTATATAAAAAAAAGAAATTTTTTTAAGCAACATAATTAACGTCATTGTGTTTTGCACATATCAGAATCAACAACAAAGTATCATGGCTGAAGAACCTAAAAGATCAACTCGAAGAGAACCTCAGATGTATGTAGAACTGAATAGTGATCAACCACAAGATATTTCTATAGGACCATTGGAAACCATGCGTAGTCTAAAAGCATATGTAGAAAGTATAAAGACATATAATGAAAGGCTAGTTAAGGTTAGTAAAGAAGACGAGGAAATAAATGAAATTATCCTTAAAAACATGACTGAGATGAAAAAACAATGACATATAGGACAAACTTCTAGCAATGCCAAAAGGGAACCTTATAATGAAGAATCACATAAACGTAAGGATTATCAAGTAAACAGTGATAAAATAGAATTGTTAGAAGAGTTAAATAGTGAGGATAATTCAGACAATAGTACATTGCAAAAATTTACACCTAAAACAAAGACAAGGAAATGACATGAGGAAGAGTGGCTTGGAGAGTTTAAGAAAATCAAACCACCTGACTTTGATGGTCAGTATGAGGAAAGAGCAGAAGCTTGGATTCTAAACATGAGTAAATACTTTCAAATTTACAATTACCCCGAAAATTTGAAGGCTAGATTAGTTGTGTATCAAAAGAATGGAAAATATGTCATTTGGTGGCAGGAAATAAAAATAGTTAACAAGATTAGGAGCAGTAAGTTAAACTAGAAAATGTTCAAGAAATATTTTAAACAAAAATACTTAAAAGAAGGATATTATGATGAGAAGGCCAAAGAGTTCCATGACCTCAAGCTGGGATAGTTTTCCATTAAAGACTTCATGACTAAATTTTTGAATCTTATGAGATATGTACCTTACCTTAGGGAGGAGAAGGAAACAATTAAGAGGTTCATGATTTGTTTTCCTATAGTATATAAAGACAAAATTGAATTCCTTAATCTAGAGACCATTGATGAAGTGATAAGACATGCTAAACTATGTTTTAATCAATTTAAAGAGAGAAGTGAAAATACAAAGCCGTGGTAGCACAAACATAAGGACAAGTTTGATCCCAAAAATAAAAATTTCAAACATCCTCGACAACCTTTGTATAGTGCAATTGTTAATAAATATAACATATTTGTTGGACAACAAAGTGTATCAGTTTACAATAGCAATAAACCCACTAGTTTTGTTAATAAGATAGTTAATGATATAATTAGGGAGCCTCTTCAGTGTCGAGGTTGTAAAGGACCCCACATGTACCGAAACTTCCCATGAAACAATCACAAAAATCAGGCAGTACACAATGTTCAAGAAGAGACAACAATAAACAATATTGCTCGAAGCATACACAAAATCAATGCTTCCATGGAAAATCGGCAAGCTGACCACCAATCTTCCATAGTAGATATATAAGGTATGTTAATCAGAAACTTGTATCTATATTAATAGACCCTAGTGTAAGTCTATGTTATATTTCACCTATTGTGGTAGAAAACTGTAAATTAGAGAAAGTTAAACATAATAAACCATCGCTAGTTCTGTTAGCTACAGGAACAAAAAGAAAAGTTGTTTAAGTGGTAGAATATTGTGCAGTAAACATCAATGGAATGGAGACTAAGTTAGATCTAAGTATTTTTCCATTAGGATTTTATAATCTTCTCATAGTCATGGATTGGTTGGAGAAACATTGATATCTTGTAAATTTTTGTGGCAAGACCTTTAGTTGTATAGATGATTTTGACAAAAATAGAACAGTGAAAGGAATATTGCGAGGAGTGTCGGTAAGACAAATCTATGCTTTACAATTAAAAAGGAATGCAAGGAAATGTTGTGATATTTATGTTTTTCACATATTCAATAATATTGGAGAAATGAATGAAAATTTGTTAGCTAATGATCCATTATTGATAGATTTACAGGATGTGTTTTTGGAAGAAAATCCAGGATTACCTCCTAGACGGAACATAGATTTCACCATTAACTTAGTATCTAGATATGCACCAGTGTCTAAGGCCCCATACTAAATGAGTAATCCAGAATTGATAGAGCTTAAGATGAAACTTCAAGAACTGTTAGATAAACAATATATCAAATCTAGTGTGTTCTCGTGGGGAGCATCAATTTTGTTTTTCAAAAATAAATATGGAGCATTCTGATTGTGTATTGATTACAAACAACTCAACAAGATAACTATTAAAAACAAATATCCTTTTCCCCACATTGATGACTTGTTTGATCAAGTTAGAGGAGATAAGATATTCTCTAAGAAAGATTTGTGGTCAAGATATCACCAGATTATAATGATAGAGGACATACATAAAATTGCATTTCGAACTAGATATGGGAATTATGAATTTGTAGTAGTACCTTTTGGTTTGACAAACACCACTACTACATTTATGTGCTTGATGAACAATGTGTTTAGAAATTATCTAGACAAATTCATGATTGTGTTTATATATGATATATTGATCTATTCAAAAACTAAAGAGGAACATGAAAAACACTTCAGAATAGTCTTGTAGTCGCTTAGAGAGCACCAAATTTATGAAAACTTTAATAGATGTGAATTTTACCAAGATAAGGTACAATATTTGGGACATGCAATTTTTGGTGAAGTAACCTCAATTGACCTACAAAAGGTCAAGACCATCCTATATTGGCCAGTGCTAAAGGATGTGTTGGATGTCCAATCTTTCATGGGAATCATAGGTTATTATTGTAGATTTATAGAAGGGTTGTCCAAACTTTCTTATCCAATAACTTCATTGCAGAAGAAGAGAATTAGATTAATTGGACAAAAAACTGTCAAGAGATATTTGAGAAACTGAAACAATTGTTGACAACGACACCTATTTTGAAGATAACAGATCCACATAAAGATTTTGTGGTTTGTATTGATGCCTGAAAAGAAGGATTGGGAGGAGTGTTGTTACAGGATGATCATGTGATTTATTATGAGTCACAAAAAATAAAGGATCATGAAAATAATTATACAACACATGATCTAGAACTATATTTTATTATGCATGCTTTAAAAATGTGGTGACACTAATTATTGGGTAGGAGATTCTTGTTGAAAACATATATCATCAGCCTTAAATACTTTTTCGATAAAAAAACCTTGAATGCAAGACAAGAAATATGTTTATCTTTCTTGAGTGAGTATGATTTCGAGATAAAACAAATTAAGGGAAAACAAAATAAAATAGTCGATGCACTCAGTAGGAAATAAAATGCAGTTTACAATAGTAATTTGAAAACTGATCTAAAATAGAAAATAAAATTAGTAGCAGAAAATGATGAAACTTATAACAAATTACAATAATAATTACAGAATGATGACTCTAGTGAAGAAGAGTCAAAATTAAGGTGTAATCAGGATGGGTTAGTGTTGTATAAGGACAAAATTTACATTCCAAATAGTGTATGTTTGAAAATTTTAATATTGGTTGAAGTACATAAGAAACCTTACTTAGGTCACCTGGGCTACCAAAAGACTATAACAACCTTAAAAAAATAATATTTTTGGCTCAAAATGAAAACTAAAGTGGTTGTATATATTGCTAGGTGCCTTGAGTGCCAACAAGTTAAATATTAACTCTGTCACCTAACGGGATTATTGCAACCAATACCCATTCCTGAGTGGAAGTGGGAATTAATCAGCATGGATTTGATTGCAGGGTTGCCTAAAACTAAGAAACAAAATGATTCCATTATTCTAATAGTAGAAAAACTTACTAAAGTTGCACACTTCATTCCAGTGAAATGAAATCATAAGGCAATAAACATTGTAGAAATATTCATGAAAAAAATATTTAGGATGCATGGTATACCAAAGACTAGAATTTTAGATAGGGACACGAAATTGACCTTGAATTTCTGTAAGGATTTATTCAGTAGTTTGGATACGCAGTTGAGATTTAGTACCGCATACCATCCTCAAACTGATGTTCAGACTGAAAGGACTAACCGAATATTTGAGGACATGTTGCGGATGTATGTGATGGAATGTCCCACAAAGTGGGAAGAGTACCTCCACTTGGTTGAGTTTGCATACAATAATAATTATCAGGCTTCCTTAAAGATGAGGCCCTTTGAGGTAATGTACAATAAAAAATTATGAACACCTATTAGTTGGGACAACTCCGTTGACAAGATTATCTTGGGCCCAAATATGTTAAAACAAATGGAAACGATTGTACAAAAAGAAAAAAAAAACTTGAAAATTGCACAAGACAGACAAAACAGCTTTGCATATTTGAAAAGAATTCATGTAGAATTTAACATAGTTGATCATTTTTACCTTTAATTGAGACCTGAGAATAGTGCATTTAAATTGGGTAAAAGTACCAAGTTGGCACCAAGGTATTGCGAGCCATTTCAAGTGCTCTCCAGGGTAGGGTTGGTCGCCTACCAGCTTGCACTTCCATCTAGCCTAAAAGTTCACAATGTATTTCATGTTTCACTATTTAAAGAGTATGTACATGACACAACTCATGTTGTAAATTGGAATGTGATTCAGGTGGAACCCCAAGGTGAGTTTTAGGTGGAGTCATTACGTATTCTCGACATGAAGGAAATTGTGTTGCAGAACCTAGCCATTTCTCAAGTTAAAGTGCAATGGAGGCACTTTAGTCTCAAGGAGGATACTTGGGAGATGCAGGAATCCATGAGAAAGGCATACCCATATATGTTCCAAATATGATATGATTAATTTGGAACACCATGTATGGTGTTCAATTCAAGGGGGAGAAGATGTAATGTCCCTCGGTTTACATATTTAAACATTTAATTCTTGATAGTTTATGTCAAAATTTATATTTTGAAAGTTATTGGAAAAGAATTATGTGGAACTATGTCATCAAAAACATCAACAATGATTATTTTTGTAACCTTTATTTTTAATTTATTTAATTAACAAAATACAAACTGATTAGGGAATCCAATTACAAAGAGTAAATCATTATTCCATGGGTGAGTGAAAAGTATAAAACCACAAGAACGAATTATTGTCCATGGAACAAGTAGAACCCTACTCCCAAAGGTGTGGGATGTGAGGGAACAAGCTAGCACAAAATTAGGCCAAGAATATTCCCTAGGGTTAGGGATGAGGCCAACTTGAAAAGACCTAGGAAAGTTATTAAAGACAAGTATGTTATGAGGAAGGACACTACTGAGTACTTGTTATGCCCTAATATTGTCGCATTACCCCTTAATTGGGGCATATTATATTAGTAATGTTATTTTATTTATGTCGGCTTTAGGCCATAAGTGTAATTATACCTCCTAGTATCCTATATATACCAAGGAGACATTTTCATTTTGAATCATCTTGTACTTGAACATTTAAGTGGGGTAAAAGGAGGTTTCCCCCTCGAAGAGGCTTATTATATGAAATTATCTCTTTTTCAAGACATTGATTACTTTTTCTGAGGTTTTTCTGTGCTATATTGGTATTTGGTTCTTAACATATGGTATCAGAGCTCAAGGTCTTGGGGTTTCGCTGCTACATCTGAGACACCTTGGAATTTTTGCTATAATTTTTTTTCTACAATGTTTCAAAAGAAATGGATTGGAGGATATTTAGTAGACGGATCAAGGTACGTTGGGTTCAAAATTTATCTCTTGAGGCCTTATACTTTCGGAGATACATCTTGTACAAGATAGGGTTCTGGAATCATCCTGAAATGAGTCATTGCGACATTTTCCCTATAAAAACTTTTTCCTAACATTTCAGACCCTGAAATTTGGAGGCTATTTACAGAAATTATTAAGGTATCTATGGTAAAAATTTCAGCTTCTGGGTCATCTTAAATTTGTAGATACACCCTGTGTAAGATAGGGTATCTGACTAGTCCTATTGACTAGTCTCAAGAAGGTGTTCCAAGTAAAACAATCATAACTTCTTCCTAGAGAATCCAAATTGAGTGGGACTGGTTTCATTGGATCATGGATAGTCTTTAGTATTTATGGTGCGAGTTTCAGAATTTATATCAATTATTTTGTGTGGGGCACGCTATACAAGTGAGATCTTCTGGAAAGGACAAAAATCGGCAAGTTGTGGGGAAGTTACTGTAAATTCCACTTGGCACACCCAATTTTGATCAGACCCGTGGAATTGCAGAGAAGAAATATCATAGAACTACATAAAAGAAATTTTCTTACCCAGAAGGGCTGAAACTTGGGAGATACAACAGAAGGAATATTGTCTAGCAGAACCACCTCAAAATCAAGGTTCAAAAGTGATACTTGGCCAACATGCCACCAAAAAAGGGAACTTCGACACCAACTAAGCCTCCACAAAATCCTACTTGGACTCTTGATGAAGGTGAAGAAATGCGTAGGGACATAAATGAACTACAAAAGAAGATGGATTCAATGGAAGCTAAGTTGGATACTAAGATGGATGGTTTAAAAGGAGAGATCATGGAAGTATTAAAAAAAATTGTAACAGAGAAGACACCTGAAGTGAAAATGCATCCCATGAAATTCATGATGAGGACACAAGGAAGGTGAATCAAGAATGGAGAAAATCCAACTTTGGTTTGAAGACCAACCACATTCCTAAGA
>JASDQU010752068.1:16814-41248 GCA_032191745.1 Picea mariana
TCTTTACAGGTATGTACCAGTCTAGATTTTTCATGCTGACACTTTATACATGCATTTTACCCAGTGTTTCTCTATACGTAGTCTCTAAAGGATTTTATTTTTGATTGCAGGAAAGATGCCTCCGAGTATTGGGCAAAAAATAGCCCGGGAACCTCATCAGGAGATTCAAGAAAAATGGGCCAAGTGCGAGAGGAGCTGGATAAAAATCAACAAGGCCATGAAGGATATCGAACTCCCCGACTTTGGAATTCCTGATGACTTTGTCAACATATTCAAATTTCACATCGAGCAAGACTCAACATGGGCCAATGAAATAGCAAAGGTGGTATACATGGGGCCAGGGCAGGTGCGAAAGTTTATGGAACACTCGATCAAAGCTTGGGCTATGTTGCAACAGTTAAGTGTCATTCTAGTCAAGTATCAAGAACATGCGGTAGAGATAAGAGAAACTTGTGTGGCCCCAATGGAACAACATAGATTCCCATACACCAACACTTGCGAGGAGTTGTTCATCAAGTGGTCGGAGTACGAGAAGATTCACCCCTTTAAAGTGATATCTTGAGATGACTCTTAGACAAACTGATAGGAGAGAACTCCACGTGGCGAATTTTGTTTTACTCATCTGCACTTTAGCCGTTATTTTTAGTTAATTTTATGTTATAAATAGGAGCATCGACCGATTAGTGAATGGTCGATGGTGGTTGCAACAAACTCTCATTTTTTGTTTTGTTAAGAATTATTTTGGAGATACCTTTAATTGAGAAGTCCTTCTGGACCAGAGACAAGTTTATGTTTTCATCAAATGCGTGTATGATTGGATGTGGAGAAGAACTATTTCCTATCTCGTCTCATGAATGGATGCAATAACGAGTAAGAGATATTAAGTCTATTGATAAGTTATCTGATGCAATTCTTTACAGTTCTTTCTTTAATGATGAAAATAAATCTTTGTGTTATTGTGTGATGGATGATTAGAGTTAAGTGAATTATTTTACTTTCCATTGTTTATCACATGCATGTTTTCTTCTTATAATTTGCATCTCAGTCAGAAATTGCAATACTTACACAATTAACGTATTAGTACTAGGCCTGTGGTAGATGATCGTTGTCTGCATGCTTGAGTAAAGGGTTTCCCCAAGCTCAACCTCTTCTCCAATAGTTTAGTTTGTTCCCACTTTGTCACCTAGTTGGTTTATACCGACTTTATCTTATATCAATCCTACCTAAGAGAAAATACAAAAAAGAGAACGTATGAACCGAAGGAGAAAGCCTTCACAAGAAAACCTAAAGCCCATCAATTATTCCAGTCGGATCGCAAGATCTGGAGAACCATTCCACCTTTAAACGTTGCAGAGTCTAATTGGGCCTTGGTGGCGGGTTTGGTTCCTGTTGTTGAGTTAAAGGGATTTAGGACCCATCAACAAGTCCTAAATGAAATTCCCTACCAGCTTCAACATGAGATCTCAACATTGTCTTTGATGTCTTTTGAGTGATTTTTCTCACTTTTCCATCAAACCATAAGTTGAAATTTTGTAAATCCAAATAATGACCTCGAGTCTTTATGGTGATTTTTTGCCATTAAATCATAAATTTATTTTATACTCTTTCTTTTAAATATTATGTTAGCTATTATTTGTATCAATTCATATACAAATGTAGACATAAATGCAAAGGAATGAAAATTTCTTCCACATTTGTTGTAGAATCTTTCAATTAGCTCAACTCTCAACACGATTATTATCCTTGTTCATGAACAAGGTCACAATTATCACACTAGAACAAGTTCTTATTTATATAAATGTAGTAAGTTTAGCTTTGCTAATAAGTTTGTCATGATATCATTTTAAGAAAATGCATTGGATTAGATGAAAAMAWTATTTTTTCTAAGGAAAACCTTGCAGAAAAACCCAAGGAATGCTTTCTCAAATTCGTGGATGGCATCCCTAGTAAAATTATCAGCGTAGACTAGTGCACTTAACCTAGGGAAATTTGAACCAAGCACTTATCGATAGGGAACTAACCAAATGCCTAGTAACATTTCCAACAGCTGATTGAGTTAACCCCTTGGGGATTTTTTTGCAAGAAAAACATCACAGGGAAACCCAAGTGATACTTTCCCACATTAGTGGATGACATCCCTAGCAAACTCGTCAATGTAGAGTGCCTCACTATAGCATCCTAATTATCTAAACAAAGAAAAGTTCACAATTACAACCTATGTAGTGTAAAATTTGTAGCGTTCAACCAATAATTTTCAAATTTGTAGTCTTAAAATACCATGAGTTATATCTCATTAATCAAAATGAACATTGTTAAAAAATATCTTAAATGTCAACCTTAATTATATTTCATTAATAATTAATGGTCATTCATGATCCAAATTATTCCAACAATTACAATTGCTTCACCAAGACTCCTTAAATGYCAATGTAATGTAAGATATATATAAGTRACGCTTCTAATATACAACTCAAATAATATAATCACCTAAATTATAACTCACGATTAGTGCACCAAATGGTCATGACTAAAAGTTTGTTCCTTATACTAATCCTATATTTTAAATTACATTAAACATATATTATTATTATTATTATTATTTTAATCACTATTTCACTCAAGTAATATAATCACCTAAATTAGAACTCACGATTAATACAACAAATGGTCATGACTAAAAGTTTGTTCCTTATATTAATCTTATATTTTAAATTACATTAAACATATATTATTATTGTTGTTATTATTAAAAGCACTAATTCCTTTATTTATTACATCAAGCACAATATAACTTAGTTTCAATGATAACTATTAATTTAACCAATTATCTTTTCTTGCTATATATTCTATTGCTTTATATTTATTATACTTTCTTAATCAAGCATTCATTATATACTGTATTTCTTACCTTACTAGACTGATAATATTACAATTTTACGCATTTGTAATAATAAAGTGGAACGTAAAAGTTCCAACTTAAATCATTGACTCACAAATAAATAATTTAGTGATCTGATTTGTGCTTACATCTAATCATCGAAACCTAATCCCACGCTTATACAATGTTATCAAAATTGTGTCAGTAATTAGTACATAAATACATAAATTCATATCCATTGTCGAGAACCAAAGTGACCATCGACATCTCACTTGCGGTGGACATAAGTCCTGGTGGCGAACAAAATTTATTGAATGTATTACAATTGACACAAACGTCACTAGTTCTCAACAACGAATTGCACAATTTCTCCCATACAATCTACGAACAAGTCAACCTCTCCTTGTAGTAAGATGATTTTGAAACATTCACTCTAAACAAGAGACAAGGGACATGAGTCAAGATCCTCGAGCGTTAAAACGCGACATAATCTAATATTTTGAATACTCTTGTCCAAAGGAAATGTGAGTCTAGTATTGGTTAACTTCCAAGGGTTATCATCAAAGTAATATTAATTGAATTACTTCAAAAAGTAAAAGCAATGTAACATAACAGATCACATTGAAACATATTAAAATAATGACTAGTTTAATAATAATTCGGTGTTCCGGGAATTTAAGAATTTACAATACCCCAATGAGATAAGAAAATCCTAAGTTCAAGACTGGAAAGTGATACTCAATCTCGGATTATAGTAGCCTCTCGCAAACTATGGTTTGAACCCGTGGAATCATTGCTTGAATTTGAAGAATGAAAGAAGGTAAGACACATTCAGTATCAATTACAACTCTCCTATGACACCACTAACTCAACTCCTTGGGAGACATGCTGAAGATAAAGTTAATGGTGCAAGACTACAGCTAATTTCCACAATAACTAGAAAACTAATAACCAACACCCAAACTGTGAAAATTTTCCATTTCACTGATGTGAAGAATAAAACGCTACAATTAATTACAGTTACTCGCGATCTTCAATGTTGTTCTACACAGAATTCAAGCTTTACCGATTGAGTTAAATTGTAACTTAAATTTGGATCAACACCATAACAATATAGTTTTGCACCATACTAATTACAAATTGATGGAATATTATGAGTCGTAGATTCAACTCTTAATACAAGTTAAGGTTAAGCACAAATTACTATGACAAGGTGGTGCGCCAACTTCAAATTATATGAGTGAAAAATAAGTATTTCGAAATGTTGATTTATCATTGAAAAGTATTATTCTACAGCAATCAATTTATAGAATAATTGACTCGAACTTGAATTTAACTAGAAGAATACGAGGGGTTAACGGTACAATTGCAAGATTTTGTTTTATCAAGAGTTTGACTCCTTGTCGTCAATACCCAATTTGTATTTATCTTCGAGAAACTACAGGGATAACCAATCTCGAATAAACAGATCCAACATATATCATAAGTTATTACAGTACAAATGCAACATTTTTTATACTTAATCACAAGATTGCCTAGATATGTCTCTTGCCCATTCCCTTATACAAGTTAAAGTAAATCATAAAGAAATTTTTGAAAACAACAATAGTTTGAATGAATGTAAATTAGAGGCGTTATGCAACTATCATCACAGATTTAAGATAGGGCCATCTAGAATATTGTTATTCCATTACTAGTTCTTACCGCTCCAAATTATTAGTAAAATTCATACAAATTTATCAATAATAAAAATAACTAAATTATTCTAGTACCGTAAACAAGGATTACTGTGGTCGTCAATCTCCAGTCTTCTCTTTTGCACGTTCCTTGGTTTCAACTCGCTAATCCAGAGAATTCATCGGTACCTCCCAGTGAACGCTAGGGGTACTCTTATTCCCCCTTAGCCCCCCAAGCCGCAAAGGGACCACACACAATAACCAAAAAACAATAGCTCCAAAGCTTGCCTCGCAAGGAAGAGCTTCCACTCTTTCCACAGGCTTGGTATCCCAACTCTCACAAGTAAAACACAGTCAAACGGAATTTCGGCATCATAACAGTACTAAGAAAAGAGAGATCTCTTTCCCTTCTTCTTCAATTATTTTATAGAAAAATCCCCAATGACACATGTCCTCATGCACAAATAATTAACTTTTTAATTAATTTAATTATGATTATTCACCCACACACTTGTCACACTCTCCCGAAGTTGCACAAGTAATTACCCTTTTTATTTTATTTTAAAATCCATTTTCCCTCACATTCCCCAATGTGTTCCTATTTTTTCTCTTAGATGTCTCTTAGTTCCCCAAATTCCCATTTAATGAGTGTCCCCTAACTAGATCTTAGTTTGAGTTGGTTTAAGAGTCTTATTTTAGTTAGACTTAGTGGTAGATTGATTCAAGATACCATTCTATGTCTACACCTATTCTTTCATGTTTTAATTTCATTCTATTTTAAAAATCTCTTTTATTATTTTCATGCACACATGTGCATTTTACCCAACCTTTAAATTTTTATTCCCCTTTTTTCCTAGAGTTCGATTTTATCTGAATTCTTTTTAATTTATTTAATATTTTTATATAGTCCCTTATTTAAACTTAGACTTAGGCTTAGATTCTTGTTAGGCTTCTAAGTTTATAATTTACTGACTAATTAATCTTTTATTCTAACAAGGTCTGAACATTTCATTATTTTCTAGGCCACCTGGATTTACAAACTCATGTTTAATTACGTGACATGCCCTTCAAGACACACCTTCGTGCTCCAAGGGTGACACTCGCCTTTTACTGGTTTTGGAATTTTGTCTAACCCTTGGAGCCAACACTCCATTCGATCGACCTTGTGAGAGATTAAGGGCTTCTAAGGAATAAGGATTCCACCTTATTGCGCACCCCTTAGGATTCTTCATGAGCGATTGTCTCAGTCCGCCCTCATGACATCATGAACCTCTCGAACTAGATAATCGTTAACCTATAGTTCAGGTCACGACATGAATGTTAGTAGGTTGTGACAAGGACGTTTCCACACCTCTCCCTAAAATGTCTAGTTTTTGTGCATGACCCCTTTACTCCTTATGTGAGTCGGATTAACAAGCATCGTCAAGCCTACATCCACTGATAAAAATAGTGTCAATAATCCATATACACAAATCATACTATAATCAATCATATATCACATGTGCATAAAATGAAATAATCAAAAAATTGCAATGCACTCCCTAACTCAATCCAGAGTCCAAGGGAATCGTTGATGCCATCTGCATCATCAACCTGTCATGTATTCTTGCATACTTAGGGAAACTCATCAGTAATACCTATCGATACATGAATACATCTAAAATCTAGCATATAATCACAATGACATCATAATATATATCTCATAAGCAAAGCATAGTCACAATGTATCATAACCGGATCACTTGCTCGCAAGTGTCCTCAAAGAATAAGTCCATACAAAATGTGCTCAATAGTATTGGATGTTTCACTCACCTAAAGAGATATTTTAAAAATTAGTAGAAATATATATACAATAACTAATTTATAATATATCTACCTATTGGAAATTTTGAATTTAAACATTTTTTTTATATATATTAATAAAAAATAATAATATTTCTTTTAAAATTACAATTTAATCTAACATTAATTTTGAATGTTGTTTGTAATTATAGAAATAAATATTGTAAGGAATTACTTACAACATTATAAGACTGTGAAAATCTACATACTTTAATTAATTTTTAATTTAAACATTTTTTCATTTTTCATTTTCATTTTTTATATTAATAAAAAAATAGGTTGTCCAAACGTTCTAAGTTTTGGTATTTTTGGTCAGATTCCGACAATATAAATTTGGGAAAAATTGCAATTTTCTATTGTTTCAATTGCATTTATGAATGCATAAATGGATTCAACATGCTGAAAATCCCCTCGAACACTCAGATTATACAGACTTAACCACTCAAATGTGCATATCCAACAATGTTTTTGTTGGATTTCAAATGAAATTAAACGAATAATATCCCGGGAAAAAAAAAAAAAAAAACCTAAAATGTTTAAACTAAAATAATAATAATAATTTATTTAAGATTACAATTTAATCAAACATTAATGAAAAATGTCAAAAAAAACTATTTATTCATTATATACCTATCTTAAATTTTATCATTATATCTTTATTCATCATACAATGATTTTAAATTTTATTGTTATATAAGGATTTTGAATTTTATTTAAATTTAAATTTAAATTTTATCATTATATCTTTATTTATCATACAGCGATTTTAAATTTTATGATTATATAAGGATTTTAAATTCTATTAATAGAGAGATTACTAAACCGCAATATTTATAGAGAGAAATTAAAAAAAAAATCAATAAAAATTACAAACCCACAAAACACAAGTATTTAACAAAATATTAATTAATTAAATTACAAAACATAAATTCGGGTTCAGGTTGCCTCCAAACATTCATTTGCTTTGTGTTGTTATCATTTGCTTTGTGTTGTTATCATTGCCCTTGCCAACTAAGTAAAGTGAGTATTCAACAGTTAGAGGTCAATATCATCTTCATTGATTAAAAATAAAAACAAAAATATGAAATGTATGAATTTAGTAGGAACTCTTAAAATAAGGTCGGACTCCACAAAAACCATAAGACCGAAACTCCTAAAATAAATTTTGAGAATAAAATTTGAAGTGAACCTTAAAGTCTCAGAAAAAGCAGTGCAGATTTTGTAGTTTAGGTTTTTTTTTTCAACGGAAAATTTTCCAATGGAATGAGAGGGTGCAGCCTAAGAAAAATCAACCCAACCGTTACATCCTGGTCGATCATGGATATAAAATGTTCATCATTTCACTACTTATCATTTCCGCTCTCTCCCTTTTCTGCAGTGTAGTGGTAACGTTGTGGTGTGGAGCGTTCCTAGTCGTTTTTTGTTTTGTGTGATTATGAATATGAATGTTTTGTGTGTTTGTTTGTATGTCTGTGGGTCTCTATGTTGTGTAGTTCTTTGTGGTGGCTTGTTGTGTGTTAGCAGTGTGATGGGGGAGAGAGAACCAGCATTCATACATTTGCAGGTGCATGTTTCGATGATCAAACGACGGGGTGAGTAATGAGATTCGTTTGTTTCGGTACATCCTCGTTGAATTCATTAAATTTTGTATGATATTATTGATGGGATGGATGGGATTTTGATGTCGATGATTAATTTCCTCATATGATTAATTTCCATATGCTTTGCATTTTCGTGCGTTATGTGTTTTTCTGAATTGATGGGTTTTATTGTACAAGATGATATGGGTTTTATTGAAATGATGGGTTTCGTGCGTTATGGTTTTTTATTGAATGAATGTTTAGATTAGCAATGAATGGTACAAGAAGCCTGAATGCGTAGCCACCTTTACAGAAAGGCATAGAAGGTACATATCCCGCTCTATAAACATGCATTTATTTGCACTGTACGATGTTTTTGTTATCTTTGAACATGTGATATGCTTGCATGAATGTGATAGATGTATGAATATGAATATGAATTCTAGTGGTGTTGGCCATATGAATGGGATGTGCCTTTGTTTTGTTGTGTGTTATTAGTGTAATGGGAGAGCAAGAGAGTTGGATAAGACCAACATTCATACATATTACAGGGGTCGGTGGCCACCCAAATCAAACATGTTTCGATGATCAGATTTGTTTGCTTCCTTACCTAGTCCTTTCGTCCGCGTTTTGTTGCATTCTGGGTTTTATTTGGAATGGTTGGTTTGATTTTACAGAGAATAAATGTTGGTAGCGGTGAATGTTACAAAGACGGTATAACCATTTTATCGAAAAGACGCAAAAGGTACAACTCCATCTTTAATCTTCGTGATGTATGTACTTCAATGTGCCTGGAACACGTCCCTATTTCATAAGACATCTTGTACATAATATGATGATTTTTAAAATTTAAATATGTATTAATATTTTTGTTGAAGTGTTTGATTGGTCTGTGGTTTACAGAGTTGAGATGACATGGTGGATTTAAGTGACTTGAGGTGAGGCTTGTAGACGCATTTTTATTGTTGGTACACACAACCTTCCCTTATCCTTCGCCTCTAGGCGATATGTTCACTTCTGTGGAAGTAATAGAGATCATGGTAGAACCCTATTGTTGAGGTTTGGATAATAAACCCTTAGAATATATTTTTCTATAAATAGATCTTTGAAGAAATATGATATTTCTCTTTTCCATTTTTCAAGTTTTAAATTATTTTGATGCCTATCCACCCATTATTGAGATGTCGTGGTGGAGTTAAGTGACATGAGGTGAGTCTTGTAGAATTGTTTTCATTGTAGGTACAACCAGCCTCCCCTCAGCCTTCGCCTGTAAGCAGGTAAATATTCAAGTTTGTGGAAGTAACAAATATCTTCGCGAAGCTTATTACCCAAGTTTGGGTAATAAACCCTTGGAAGATATTTTTCTATAAATAGATCTTTGAAGAAATATGATATTTCTCTTTTCATTTTTAAAGTTTTAAATTATTTTGTTTCCCATCAACCCATTACTTCTACCTCAATTCCCCAACCCATTATTTTGTTTCCCATCAACCCATTACTTCTACCTCAATTCCCCATCCCAATTATTAGGATATGAGACTGGGCAACCATTTATTAAAATGAATTTGATTCATCTTTTTAAACCATAAATTTCGGCTTTCAACTTTATTCGATTACAAAATGAATTAATCTGAATAAGGTCATTTATGTCTTATGTGAGATGTATTTTTTGTTATATTTTTGTCTGAGTGAAGGAATTCATGGATGGATGCTCTACACCCGGTTTCATGGATGGATGCTCTACACACATTTTTAGTAAGGATTTATTTGTATGACAAGTTTTCATTCATGTAATTTTATCTTATAACAATAAATTATATATAAGTCTTGTGACTAATATCGAGTTTGGTTTGTTTGCAGGTTATGTAATTTTCTCTTATAACGATAATTCTATATAAGTTATGTGACTGAGATTGGGTTTGGTTTGTTTGCAGGTTATGTAATTTTAGCTTATAATAATAATTCTATACAAGTGATGTGACCGAGATTGGGTTTGGTTTGTTTGCAAGTTAAATAAATGAGATGGAATGGAGGAGAAAGAAAAACAATGAATATTACATCAATCTTTTCATATTATTTTATGTGGACTTTGCTTGTGTTATGTGGTTGTACAACCCTACATCTCATTGAACTCATGTAGGTAGGTGAGTACACATTTTTCCATTTTGTTTAAATGACCTAATCTAATTAGTGTGCTTCACATTATTGTTAATGAGATTTATATTAGACCTTGCATTAGCTAATTGGAGCATCTATAGAGTTTCCTTTATTTAATAGTTTTGTTTTTTGCCAATGTCACCAGGTAGTTTTATTACAATGGACCATGGCAACATTAACAAGATATGTGGATTGTCCAAGCTTAGAGAGGTATGACTCTTCCTTTGTCAAATCCCTCCTCTCCATTCCTTATGTGGTTGTACAACCCTATGTCTCATTGAACTCATGCAGGTAGGGGACGCACACATTTTGCCTTTTTGTTTAAATGACCTAATCTAATTAGTGTGCTTCACATTATTTTTAGTGAGATTTATATTAGACTATGCATTCGCTGATTGGAGAATCGATAAGGTTGCCTTAATTTAATAATTATGTTTTATGCCAATGTGACTAGGTATTGAGAACAAATATACAATGGGCCAAGGAAACATTAAGAAGGCATATGTACTCTCCATGCTTAGAGAGTTATGACTCTTCCTTTGTCAAATCCCTCCTCTCCATTCCTTTTTTCCCAGAACCAACTATAAACACTATATTGCTATTATAACCATGTTGTAGATTTCTTAACATATTACCACTATAGCCACGTTGTAGAATTATTTACTTTAAAAACTTGTTCGTTTGATTAGTTTATAGAGATCATCAAATTTTTAAACTCATAAATTGAATTTGTGTTAATTACTTTAAAAATTTGTTTGTTGGATTAGTTTATAGAGATCATCAGATTTTTAAACTCGTAAATTTAATTTGTGCTAATGGCTATCACCAGCTATTGAGAACAAATATGCAATGGGCCATGGAAACATTAAGAAGGCATATGACTCTCCATTCTTAGAGAGGTATGACTCTACCTTTGTCAAATCCCTCCTCTCCATTCCTTTTTTCCTAGAAAAAACTATAAAATACTATATTGCTATTATAACCATGTTGTAGATTTCTTAACATATTACCACTATATCCATGTTGTAGTCTTCTTTACATTAAAAACTTGTTTGTTTGATTAGTTTATAGAGACATTATATTTTTAAACTCATAAATTTAATTTGTGCTAATGTCTATTTTAGTCGTGTCACTATTGCACTCTATAGTTAATAGCAAATGCTTATCCTTTGTAGTTAATGCATGCCCCCTTTGTAGACTTCTTCTGCATATTTGATCTTTTTTGTGGGTTTGTGTGGTCATACATCATAGTTTTACAACTATTATTTTGTGCATTGCGGGAAAATACTCTATCTTGCAAAAAATAATAGTAATTAGACCTTTTACACTAATACTTAGCGTTACGTCAAATACTTGGGATCATTAATGGTAGTTAGATAATGTATTATTTAGTTCATGGCACACCTTTGATGTAGGTTCCTTCGAAACTTGACAGAGCTCAACACACTCTTGAAAATGACCTATAGTAGCCTCCTTCATTGAGATTCCCTCGCAATGCCCACCCATGAGACCTCATTGTGTGTTGCTCCCACACATATTCTTACATAGGATCTCATAGTGCACCTGCCATGGCCCTCCAAAAGGACATTTTGGGAGGAGACCTCTCTTCTTTGCTAGTTTTCATGGGGAAATTACTTTTGTTTTGCAAAATGAAATCAATGAACTTGTAGGAAACAAATAGTTGTTGAGCTCACTAGTTATAATGGGTTAAGGAATTGATTTTGTTTGTATTTTGTTTTGTGATCAGGAATGTGCTAGAATCACTCTACCTTTCCTTTTTTATTTACTTCCATACATTAGCTTAAATAGTCTAAGTAAGGTTGAATGAGAGGAATCAGGTAAATACACCATTTTATTTTCTTCTCTATGGCATATAAAAGACATATGAGGCGAGAAATAGAACCTCTTGAAACAAGAATTAGATAAATAGACATGAGTGGTAGTCAACCAACCTTCTTTTCACCCATGCTTTGAGTTGATTTTACACCACACCTCTTGCAATGCATAGGCTCACTTAAAACTTTACATAGCCAAACACATAATCCTTCCTCAAGACTTTCCCTTGCTTTGGTTGCACCCATAAGACCTACTTATGTATTCCTCTCACACAATCACTAAAATAATGAGATCATTGCACACCCCTTTTAAGGACCTCATGTTGAACCTTTTGGGACCAATGAAGCTTTACTTGGTGTACAATTGCTTGAGGATATGATTGCATGTCTTGATGGATGAACTTATTTCCCTTGATTTGGACTTGAGTTTAGTACAACATATATTCACTATTGTCTATTTCAAGATGGTGGAAGGTGAGGAAACCTGTGACTTATTGCAGTGGCATGGGTTTCAAAGAACTCTCATGGTCATCTTGTTTCTAGTGCTCTCCTTGGTTGTCCAATGGGTTACTAACAACACAGTCAAAACTCTCATCCTTTTTCCTTTTGATCCATATTGTATGTCCCTTTTCCATAATGCAACCCTTCTATTAAATCTACCATGGACAAATTTTGGAGGCACTTGACAACTTCAACTTTAAACATATCGATAGTCAACATTATTTCATCTTTTCTACTTGTTTTCTTTGCCATCATATGCTTGTTAGTTCAACATTGGTGGCATACCTAATTGATTACTTTATTTAGATTTATCTATTTGTATGATTTTATTTTCCTTATTGTTGGTCTTTGACATTTAGATTGCTCGCGAGAATCTTTTTGTTGCTTGGTTTAATTGTTGTTTACTTGTATGCTTATCTTATGCTCATCTTACACGTACTTAACGATGCCTTCACTATCTGTAGTATGTTGCTCCTATTGTGGGAGTTTACTATAGTACACAAATTCTACCCTTTTGGTGATATTTGGAGGTATCTCCAACCTTGCATAGTGGTATGTCCTTCCTTTCTTGTCTCTTTTGGAAACTTCCCTTGTCTAATTTAGATTATCTAGCTTCTCCATTGTAGTTGTTTCTTGTTATCCCTTCTCTTATTAACACAATATTCAATTGATTACCACTTTGACTTGGGACCTTCATCAAACCCACCATGCAAGACAAACCAATATTGTTGTCCTTAATTACTTGTTTTAATGTGTTTTCCATATCCATTAAATGAAATTAATTTATTGAGGGTCCCTTGCCTTGGCTTAGCATTGGTCTTTTTGGGTGGGCTCACTCCTTGAAGGGGTCCATGTTCTTTTTTCTCATTTTGGGCATTTTGACACTTGATTTACTTAAATTTTTTCTTATATGTGATTTCTCCCTTCCATGGGTTTTTGTTCTCTTGTTTCAAGATGTGTGTTTGTTTCCTCTAAAATAGAGAGTTTTTTTTTCTTGTTTTTCTAGGAACCATTTTGTGAGCCATATATTAGAGAGTGCCTTTTCCCAGGGATTTGTTTGTTGGCACATTTTACTTGCCTTTTTTTCTATAAATTGGGAATGCTTCTCTTTAGTTTAGGGTTCCTTTTCCCTTGATCCTTCAACTCCTCTCAAGTGCCCTTGATGCTTCACCTACTATTCTACACAATTTTGTTGGCACATTTCCCTTCCCTCTTTTTTCTATAATTTTGGCATGATTATTTTTAATTTAGGGTTCCTTTTCCTTTGATCCATCAACTCCTCTCGGGTGCCCTTGATGCTTCACCTATGATTCCACACAATGTTTCTTTTAAAATATCCCTCCACCCACTCATTCCTTCCTCTCTTTGCGTAAATATTCCCATAACAAGTCTCACGCTAGTTCATCCTTTTGATGTCTTTCCATGGGTTCATCTGTTTGTCAGTTAGATCTAGTACTCTTCCATCGGGGATGCCTCTTCTTACTCCCTTTTAGTTTTCCTTTTGTGGGTTATTTCTCCTACGCACCCTCCCCCTCTTTCCTTTCTAGGTTGCATCACCCTACCTTTTCACCAATGTGTCCCCCTTGTCTCCCAAGTAATCCTAAATTTCAATTGGGAACATTCTCATATCTCTTCAATCCTCTATATCTCCTCTGTATATTAGAGAGTGACTTTTTCCTAGGGATTTGTTTGTTGGCCCATTTTCCTTTACTTTTTTTCTAGAAATTGGGCATGATTCTCTTTAGTTTAGGGCTCCTTTTCCCTTGATCCTTCAACTCCTCTTTGGCGCCTTTGATGCTTCACCTACTATTCTACACAGTTTTGTTGGCACATTTTCCTTGCCCCTTTTTTCTATAATTTTGGCAACACTCTTTTTAATTTAGGGTTCATTTTCCTTTGATCCTTCAACTCCTCTCGGGTGTCCTTGATGATTCACCTATGATTCCACACAATATTTCTCTGAAAAGTTCCATCCACCCACTCATTCCCTTCTCTCTTTGGCTAAATTGTCCCATAACAAGTCTCAAGCTAGTTCATCCTTTTGATGTCTTTCCATGGGATCATTCAACTATTTGTCAGTTGGATCTAGTACTCTTCCATGGGGGGTGCACCTTCTTACTCCCTTTTAGTTTTCCTTTTGTGGGTGATTTCTCCTCCCCACCCTCCCCCTCTTTCCTTTCTAGGTTCCATCACCCTGCCTTTTCATTAATGTCTGCCCCTTGTCTCCCAACTAATCCTAAATTTCAATTGGTGAAAATTATCGTATCTGTATCTCCTCTCTTGATTATGTATTGGATTCTATTGGTGTAATGTCCCCATTTTTGGATTCACTTATGTTACAGAGTGGGATACCCGTAAGAGTAGCCAATTGTGGGTGATAGTGAGCTCAACAGGTATTGAGGAGTTTTATGGGGTTTGACTCACATTATTCATAATATTTCATCATTAGGATCCATTCCACACAACTCTTCCTTGGTTTTGTTGTATTTTGACGATTTTCATAATTTTGAGTTATTATTGAGCATATTTTAATTAAATTCACTAAGGATGTCATTTTGGGCATAATATGTGAAGAAACAACTTGGTGTAATAGCTCATCAGAATCAGAAGGAAGATCACTACAAGATAAGATGATGAAAAGTGATTTTCAGTGGCTAGAGAAGCCATAAGGACAAATTAATCACTTTTTAGAGGAAAAAAAGGTGAATTAATTAATAAAGTGATTTTATGAAGGAATATTAAAAGCAAAGTAAAAGTCATTTGGAGAGAAAAGGTGAACAAGGGTATAAAAGAGAGTTATGGGCTTCTATTATGGAATTATGTTGAATGATATTTTGATGTCTGGCTTCTTAGCTAGAGGGTCCATGATACTTGGGGGTTTTGAGGATTTTGACTAAATAAACCCTAGAGATCAACAAGGGAGTGAAATATTCTCCTGTTCTTGATCCAAGATTGGCCAAGGAGGTGAAATATTCCTCACTTACCATTCTACATTAGTTCAGAACTACTTCAGCCATCAACTTTGGCAAGGGGGCACACCAATGAGGGTTTTCAGTAGGTTGGGGCGCACCAGTTGAGGAGAATAGGTTCGATTTACCTTAGGGAGGCTAGATATTCAGTAGATATTATTCATGGAGTGGTTGATACCACCATAGCTTCTTTTTTCATCAATGTATGACAATATTCTATATTCATTCTCTTATCTAGTGGGGGCATATTTCTCTTCAGGAGGGCGCACTGTTCATAGTAGATCTATTGATTTGGAGTGTGGGATCACTCCCAACAACTAGGAGATTCATCACAAGAGTTATCTATCACCCGATCTATAGTTTTGCAGTTGGTTTTAGTGATTTGGAGGCTAAAGAAGAGGAGGCCAAATTCTTAGTTTGCTTCATCCAGAGAGAGCACACTTTGCTAGAAGAGACACCACTTACAACAATGGAAAGAGTTGGGTCTTGGAGATCTTTTGTATTCAACTTGGGAAGACTCTTGGTAGATCATATATTCTTCTTTCTATTGTACTTTGGAGGCATTATCATCCACACTCATTATTCTGCTATCTATGGTCCAGATCTGCTCTACTATTGTATGGAGGTTAGCTATCTTTGATAAATAAAATTAGATCTAAGGTATTTGTGGCTATTTCTTGTATTTCATCTTGTTGTGTATATATTGATGTCATGTTCCTATGATTTAAGTGTTGTAAAATTATACAAGAACCATCATAATAAACCCTAGTGCAACTTAAGAATACAAATCAACAAACTGTTTGACAAAATACCACAACCAGAAAACATAAAAACTTTAAATTTTCCAAGCAAAACCACTTGGGAACATTACAGTGGTATCAAAGCGAAGGTCCCTCCCAGCCCGAGGGTCTTCATGAAGGAGAAATGGATTTTTTAGAGGAGATTATATATTGTGATATGGAATATCAATCTCTTAGTGAGACATTCAGAGCTCAGGTAACATTCCAACAGTTTGTATCCATCAAAAATCCTAGGTGGAGTAAAGATGGTATTGCATTATGGGCTAAGAAGATTGAAGAAGTCAATTATTGGAGAAGAAAAGCAGAGGAAAGCAGAGCCAAAACAGTCATGAAAGTGGATACATCACCACCAACTAGTGGATTGAAGGGAGCATAGATTGAGTATACAACCATTAGGAGCAGGGAACTTTGCTACAGTTTCAAAGAGCCTTGGGAGCTAGACCACAGATGTAGGGCTAATGAGAGAGTGCATTACACTGAGGTACACTACGACAATGATGAGGAGGATGTGTATGAGGATGCGGCCTTAGATGCCTCATTAGAGTAGTCCCATGACTTGCGTGCATCTGATGGATAGTTGGAGAGTCAGGATGATAGTGCATGTGCTTTAGTTTCTCAATCCGACAATGTTGAGGACTCAACACCTCACCATAGTAGTGATACTTGTGAGGATCCAGCCGTGGCAACACCTAGGCATGAGGAACATTAGAGATTGGTTTATTCACCTTTGGGTGTTGATATGAGGTCATGCATGGGGGATAATGATCCTCCTATGGAATTGAGCATGAGACATTCCTTATCTTCCTAGTCACCTATGCTAGACACGACAAATGAGGATATCAATGGCATTCCAAATGTAGTAGAAGAGCCTTGGGCCTCTAGATCAGGTTGTGGAGACAAACAGATCGATGGGATACTTACTTCCAGGTCCGGTCTACAGTGACGAGGATGCTTTCCTTATTTGACGAAATGACCATATCACATGTATGGACACATCTGTATGGGATTCAGGTGCATATGATATTAGTAGGGTGAGTGCACAGAAGGATACAACTGCACATATAGGATACAGGGAAGTTCGGATTGAGGTAGAAATATATGATGATGTACAATGGCATATAGGGGGATTCAATGACATAGTGGAAAGTATGCAGTATGTTGCTTTAGCTCTTGAGGAGTGTATTGATGAGGACATTAGTAGTGGGAGTCATGAGATAACACCTCAGTAGGACATATATCAAGAGTCACGACATTTGGTAGGACATCTAAGGGTCAGAGAGGACATGATCATGAAATCCATTCGACACATTGATGATACACATGCATTGGTAGCAGAGTATTGTTGGAGGTCCTATATGGCACATAATAGTTCATATGGGGAGATTTCCATTGATGACTTCCAGACACTTAGGGAGAGAGTGACTGTGATGAGGACCGACTACCAGTAGTTGTTGATGGATAAAGATTACCTTTTGGAGGTTGGAGAGATGTATCATAGGGTGTTGAAGAAGGAGACTGAGGTGGACCGACTCACTTATGAGTTGGTAAGCACACAAGAATTATTGAAAGGCACACAAACAATCCTTCAAGAATCATAGTCCAGACTAAAGGCTCTCCTTAAGGAGGGTAGTCAGGGATCCACTACATATATCTCAGCAGAGAGTCAAGTACATAATTCATCTACATCACTAGAGGATTTTGGTGGTTTGATAAAGGAGCACCACTTGATGGAGGAGTGTGATGGATACCTAGGACCATTGATGATTATGGAGAGATGTGACCATGAGACACTTCAGGATGTTCATGTGTCACAGGGACCACCATTCATCAAGACCTCTGAGACAGTTGGTCCTACACATACACATGGGGATTCCAAAGCCAGGGGTAGATATGAGGACACATCCATTTGGGTTCCAAGATTAGTTGACATCCATGTAGAGGTTGACCCAACAATACACTCAGGATACATGATGATGCAGAAGGATACAGGAGCTTGCATGGGTATACAAGAGACATACTTGGTGGAGCATGGAGATTTATCTGGAGAGAGGTCCTCTCCCTTACAACAACACACAAATCTGAGAGATTACCTTCCCAGTAGCATCAATCATTTGAGTGATGATAGGGGGAGTGTGATTGACCATCAATATGTGGAGTCACCTATCATTGTACATGATGGCATGAGATTGGTGTGGAGTCCAGGCGAGTATTCACCATGGGTGTCAGTGGATGATTTTTTGGTCAAGCCTTTGGGATTGACCAACGCATATGATACTTCCTAGTCCTACAGACAATTGCAGGCATTTATGTTAGCTTTCCCCAATACTTTCATTATATACAACAACATTGGGGAAGATATCCAGTTGCATGGGACATGGAGAGTTATTAGACAGAGACCTCCTGATAGGGGATACTCCATTACATGTTGTAGGATAGGGGAGATTCACCCGAGACATTCAGATGAGGCCTTGGGCATGATGGAGGGTATATTTAGCCATGGGACAGAGGATATTTTATAGGTGGATATGGGTTTAGAGTCTCATCGGGATGAGGACGAGTCACATAGTAGAATCGATGCTTCTAATGAGGACTATGAGGTCAGTTGGAAGTATGTATGGTCGCAAGAGGCATCGACAGAAATCTTGAGGACCCATCAGGAGTTCAGAGAAATATTCTCCTAGGAGGATCTAGAGGATGATGTCAGGAGGCATATGGGAGCATGCTTGGTATGTTAGCATCACGAGACATAGCATGATTCCTTAGCCACCCTTATTTCAGTGATGATTTGGGAGAGTATGCTAGCTTCTCTCGACCCTGTTGTACTAGATTTATATAGTAGGGATGACATCGTAGAGATATTTTTCTGAGTATGGGATCCTGTAGTGTAATTTCCCCCACCTCTTGATAATAGGTTGTGAGAGACTTAGTATTCTAGTTTTCCCCACTAGACTATAGTCTCATGAGTCATGGGGACCACGAAACCCAAAGTACCCATCGAAGCACAATGTTATAATTTAAAGGTGACTTTGGGAGAGAAAAGGTAAAGTAAGTGGAGGAAAAGACCACATGAGGAAAAACACAGAGTTAACCTTAGGAGGTGGAAAACTAACTCAACGGAGAAATAGATTAGGGGTATAAAAGGAAAATGAGGGCACTTCTCTCATCATTCTGGATTATTATTACTTTTGCATCTTAAGCTCTAGAGCTAAAGATGTTTTGAGGGTTTTGGGGATAACAAACCCTAGAGATCATCTCAGTGGTGAAATATCCCACCTATCCTGGTCCAAGCTTGATCATGGAGGTGCAATATTCCTCCCCCACCATTCTACAACATTATACAGGTTACTCAGCCAGTGAAGAGAGAAGGAATGCGCAGTTTCTGAGGTTTTCTAGTAGGAGGGCGCACTGGTTGAAGGAAATATATTCGAACTGGATAGAGGAAGGGGTTTTGGTGACCAAAACCTATTGGGATCTGATTGATAGGCCTTGGGAACCTTGCCTATGCCATTTTTTAGGAGTCTTCTTCAGTATATGATTTATCTGGAGCTTGGCACGATTTCTAGAGGAGGAGGGCACACTGCATCAGAGAGATTCCTTCATTTGGGGTGTCATAACACCTCCATTCAGCTTTAGACTTTTCCCAAGGGTTTGTAATCCCCTGATCTACTATTCTACCAATTTTAGAGGGTTTTGGAGGCCTAGAGGAGGGAGGCTGAAATCTTGGTGATCTATAACTACAGAGAAGTGTGCAACTCAGCCAGGGAGAGGGTTTCCAGCTATCAGAGGGAAAGACATTAATCTTGTCCTTGTCTCAAGTTTATTGTGGTGCCTTTGGAGGCTATTCTCTTCAGTTTTGGAGCTTGTTGGAGCAGTTGTTATTCCAGCTTGATTATTCTTCTTGTATTCTTCTAGATTTGCAGATCTATTGTATCATGATCACCATATTATCTAAATAAAGGTCAGATCTGAAGTTGTTGGCTCTATATTGATATTCATTTCTTGTATCTTGTCATTTTCTTGTGTTATATGCTCAAATCTATATATCCATGCTATAATATTCTAAGAATACACCTTCAATGCACAACTTGATGAAGTAAACCTGCATAACACATTGAAACAATAAAATAAATAGTTAAATAATCCTTGGTTCCGGGCAAAAATCAGCTTCAGAACATTACAGTGGTATCAAAGTGTTAAATCCTCCCATCTTGTGGGGATCAGTACATGCAAAAGTTTAGTGGTATCTATATGGGAAGGCATAGAAGATAGACAGGTGAACCAGAGCAAGAAATGGAAGGTTCAGGTGAGGACAGTGAGCCACAGGTTTTAGTAGGTATAGCAAAGGATCTGAAAAGATCCATAGACAATACACAATTTACACTTGAGCACCATATACAGGAGACCCAGGAAACAATGTGCAGGGGACAAGTTGAAATGAAGGAGACCTTGGAAAAAATAAATGCTAACCAGGAAAAAATTATGCAACTTCTAATGCAGATGACCCATGGTGGGAATGGACCAAACATTTATGCAAACAAGGAAGTTAGTGGTTCTCATGGGGTAACTAGACCTTATCATAAGCAGGATCTTAACTACCATACAAAGGGACATAGTTTTGGAGGGGGGACTTCCAGGGGGCCAACACACAATAGAGTTACCCCTAGATCCTATATTCTTACATTCTTGGATGGACAACCATATGATACCACTTCAATGAAATAGAAGACAACTTTGAGGAATATGCCAGGGAATATGAAGAATTGAGTGTAGGACTCAAGAGACAAGTTACATTGGACCAATATTGTGGTATCAAGTTAAGGGGTAAACCCAAAAACTATCATAGGAAAAACCATGAGTTGGAGCGCAAGGCAAGTAAGATGGAGATTCCATACTTTGATGGGTCTTCCAAGGTGACTGTGCAAGCTTGGGTGTAGAAGTTAGATACCTATTTACAGCTTAACCCCATGAGGGAGATGGATGCCATCAAGTTTTCCACCATTTACTTGGAGGGCAAAGATCATGACTAGTGGTATCATGGTTTGGATACCTTAGGTCATAACCAAATTATTGCTTACATAGAATTCACTCATAGACTTATTGACAAGTTTGATTAGGGAGATCCAGAGCTACATTTCAGGGAGCTCACACAACTCAGAAAAACTGGGTCACCAAAGATCTATATAGAGGAGTTTTAGACGGTAGTTGTAATGGTGCCAGATGTGTCTCAAGCGAGACTAATGATTCTTTTTATTGAGGGGTTGATGGAACCCCTAAGGGGTTGGGTCAAGGATTTTAAGCCTTCCAAGTTATAGGAGGCCAATAGAGGACTAGGGACTTGATGGGATCTGCAACAAAAACTAAATTTTCCCCTAGACCACCCATAAACCAAGGGGGAAGAGATCAAAGGGGGGTTAACAGAGGAAAAGGCAGGATGGATGATCCTACTAGGAGGGAATTGAGGAGGAAGCAACTACACTTCACATGCAAGGAACATTGGGATCCAGGGCACAAATGAATGGGCAAAGGCAAGGCTCATTATATTGAAGTGATTTCTGATGATGAGGAGGAAGAATATTCGGCCACATCCAGAACATGGAAGCAAATCCACCTAGGTTGGACTCTACAGAGAATGAAGAAGAGGAAGAAGCAGGTTTCGGCCTTGCAGCAAACAAGAAGGTTACAATATCCTCCATCAGTGGGGTGCCTAAATTCAACACCTTCAGAAGTGCTTCAGGGACAAAAGGTTTCAGTACTCATTGATAGGGGAGCTTCACACAACTTCATTGATTTAGCCTTATTGAAAATAAGGCATATACCTACAATTGAGTTTGAACGATTTCATGTGGAGGTGGCAGGGGGGCGCACCATGCCTTGTAATAGGTATATTTCAGGAATGAAACTTACTTTGGGAAGGCATGACTTGGCACAAGATTTTTATGTGATGGACTGATCAAAATCTGGACCAGGGGTCAAAATTTAGCCCAAAAATGAAAGTGTTTAGAATTGCCTCAAAACAAATGAGTGCGTAGCCCTTGTCATTACGAACCCAACGCACTTCAAACGGGGTCAAACAGACATCAGATGAGTGAGATATCGCGATCTGTTTGATTTGCTAAACAGGCAAAAAAAACGTTGACTGGACAGTCCGTACAGCTGACATGGCAGGGGTTGTACAGCTGATGTGGCATGTCCATATGTTGAGGTGGTAGTTGATGATGTGGCAATCATTTATTGGAAGATGTGGGCGAATAGATTTCTGACATGTGGCATCATTGTGGCAAATGGTATGGTGCCACGTGGCCCAGACGTGGGCTGCCACGTGGCACCATTTTTGGTTTGGTCGTTCAAAATTATATGGAGTCCATGGGGATCAAACCCCAGACCTCCCACCTTGCTAGAGTGCCTTCACACAGCGTGGGCTACCAATAGCCCACGCGTTGGTCCTTGTTATATAAACGGTTTTATATATATTTAAATTAAGTTGTAATATGATTTGGGCGCGGTCCGGGCCGGGGCTAAGCCTCGGCCCCCAGTCACATGCGGTTTTCAATACAACCACCACTGTGTGCACACATTCAAAACCCCACGTGCTTGGACACTTGGCGCTTTACCATAATTTTTTAAACTTGTCCCTTTTATGTGCGGAGGTGCGGTCATATGACCCATATGCCCAACAGCTTGCAGTTAGGGGGCTAGGTTCCCTAACCGTCCTACAGTTGTGCACAGTTTTTTGGTTATGTGCCTGGTGCTAGGTTTTAGCATGAAAATGAGAACAGAGGCTAGGTGGGACACACAGAGGTGCGTTTTGGCGAACCAGAGACAACAAGCTTGAAGGAAGAAAATGGCAGGAGGCCCAACTTCTTCATTTTTTGGCCAAATGAGGTGCCGAAAAATCCCAGCTAGGGTTTTTTGGATGTTCTGAATCCATTGGCACTGTTTTCAAAGGAATTTGAAGACTTATTTTGTAGGTTTTACACCATTGAAGTTTCAGAGAGCTTGAAGCCCCCATTGATGAAGGCCATGCTCAGATGAGCCCAAGTCTGTTTTCTGTCATTGAATAGCCATTTTTGGCTAATTGTTATGCTCTAAACACATTGGGATAGATTTTAGAGGCATTTGAGGACTTTTATAGGTGTTTTTGCTACAAGGAAGCTCAAGGCCACATGTAGAAGAGGTCATGCCTGGATGAGCCATGATCTGTTTTCAAAGTTCTATTAGCCATTTTTGGGGTTTTTATGTATTCTAAACCCATTGGTGCAGTCAGTAAATCCATTGGAGTTGAGCAACAGTTTGTAAAAGAATCTTTGAAAAACTAATCCTAGAGAGCCTAGTCCATTGATGGAGGCTCAAGGAGATGTAGCCCAGTTGGGGGTGAACTCCTTTATAATCTTGTTATTGTTGTGAGTTTGCTAGTTTATTTGATGCAAGTTATGTTTATTGTGTATTTATTTAAAATACATATTTTACTTTTTTTAAAGACCTCACACATAAACATTTAAAAGAAGCATGAACTTGACACATAAAACCTCTTGCATAACTAAGACATTGAGCAAGGTCCTGAAAAGTTTATTTTAATGGTATAGAGGGTGCTTGCATAGCATAACAAGTCAGCCCCCTATTTTTAGATTAGGTGGTATCAAAGTTTAGTTTGTTTTGCTCATGTGATTGCCATTGATAGCTAGAGATTTAGCTGTTGGTATTATTGTGCAAGTTTTGTGTTGAAGTTGATATCTTGCAAGGATGGAGGAAGCTTCAAACATTGATAGTTCTCATACATCTTCATTATCTAAGTTCTTTGACAAAGAGATGTTGAAGGAGTTTCTAACCATGAGATATGTGGTGCAAGAGATGTGGGAAGATAGAAAGGAGAGCATTGTCCTTCAAGAGCAGTTGGTGGCCATGAAGGAGGAGAAGCACCAGTTTCTTGAAAAGCTGCATGAGATGGAGACTCAACTCCATGAGGCAAAGGAAACCCTTACCAAGTACATGCACGAACATGAGGTATGTAATGTTGGTTTTTCTTCAAATTCCTCTCAAGATGAATGCTTTGGTGTTTTTGAAAATCACACCAGAGGGATAGGGTCCAAGTTATTGTTAAAAATGGGCTATGAAGGTAGAGGGTTAGGCAAGCATGCACAAGGCATTGTTGAGCCTATTGTTGTTGAGGAGAGACCCAAGTATTGTGGTCTTGGATAT